>JAODOY010030396.1:0-22414 GCA_025399855.1 Forbesichthys papilliferus | reverse complement strand
TATTGTGTGTGTGTGTATACAGACAAAGTCTCTCTTTGATAAATAACATAAATCAGATGTTAATGCAATCCAGTGGCCCTGAAACTTGGAATATACTGTATGTTTTTATTAAGTAACATGTTATACAATATATAACATATTGGCCCATAAAAAAGCCCTTCATAAGTCATAAGCAGGAACTTCTTCGTATTGATGAAGGTTCAGTCATGGGTTCCATCCTATTCATGAAGATATAACTGCTTAAAGTAAAATGTTCACATACAGTGCACTACTGTACATCAAGTCATATTAGCGTCCTTACAATGGTCACAAGGTCCTGTTAGCCTGTCATGGTATGTGCCTGTCCATGCACTTAGGCCAATAAGTGAAATAGCTTTCTCTATTGCTGTAGGCGAGGCAAGGTTGGAAAGGTGTTTTTAAATCCATATTTTTAATACCACCTTATATACAGTATATATATATACTATACATATTACATGTAAGCTATTAATTTCTGCTTCTAACCTACACCTCCCCAAAATCTTGGAGAGCTTCATACTTGAAACTTTATTAAACAAACGTCACACACAGATACACACAGCGTTAATGTTCATAATAATCAAAGCCTATAGAATACTTTAACTGTTCACATCCTGAAATAGCAGCTGTCTTAAGAGAATATTCACTTTGCACACACACAAAGCCAATCAGAGAGATTGTCTTTGGGAAGACAAAGGCTATAGAGAAAAGTCACACGTAGTTTTTATCTCTTATCTTCAATTGGTTGTACAAAGATCCCGTTGTGCATATTCCCAACAAACTGTGGCTTTTTCACAGTTCTACATGTCAGTCACCCTGGCCCAGTTTCACTGTGTTTCTGCTTTTGACTTTTTTATGAGAGGCTGTGGAGACACATTGACTTGATAGAATACAGCAGAGGTGATGTTTATGGCTGCTATTTACAGTGTCAGACTTGGAATTAAATGTTTAATTTGCTCTTTGCCCCTTCCTATTGTCCTGTTTCCTGCAAATGATGCCATTTGAGTTTTTTGCATATTGTACAGCAATTTATTTTTCCTAGCTGCTAATCTCTACTATTAAGATAGTGTGTTAACAGTGTAAAACCATTTCTGAGATATTTCTCCATGTTCCCAATGCATTATAATGCATATTCTGAACATTTTAAGCACTTTTTCTAGAATTCCTAAATTTAAACATAATATCATTGTAAGCAACATCCTCTAACGTCTTTACTGTGAATATTCCAAATGTGTTGTTGTTTGTTATTGTATGATATAGCCAAATGGCAAGCAAGTAGACATTTATTTGACAGAGGGAACAGGATGTTTGTACTGATTTACAGTAGGAGGAGTAACAGTGTTGTGACAGTGATGTAGACCATTTTACTTACTGCACCAGAAGTACATGAAGCTCATGGAACAGAACACACTATATCACCAAGGCTGAGGATAAGCCTATTGTGCCTCGCCAAAGCAAAACAGCGGCCACGCGAGACCAGTGCGTGGGCTTATGTAGTCAGGGACCACTCAGTGTGGTCTGTACTCCGTGATTAATTAAATGCCAGCCAAGAAGATACTGTGTGTCTGAGGGGAAAGGGGCAAGGGCTCAAGACCCTTTTTTTCTATCAGCGCACACTCATGATAAAATATGACGGAAATGAGAATGAACAAATATCGAGCTGTCACTCTGGAAGATACACTCTGCAAATATCAGTCTTTGGGACTGCACATTCCCACTAGCACCAGTAATTACATTTGTTTTACCAGAAAATCCTTCTGGGGGAGAGTAATGAAATAAACATTGAATCCCCACTCTACAGTATTTATTCTACAAGGGGCTTTTAATTCATCACCATACATGATTTTACAGTACTATACACTTTAATGCCATGCAGGCCTGTGTAGGATAAATGCATTATAATAATAATAATCGATTATCAACCCAATCTCGACTTTTCTCTGTCTTAGTGTCACCATGGTGAAACGAACTTCCTGCAGCAGTAAGGACAGCGGAATCACTACCCATCTTCCGAAAACGACCACTGATCTCCCCACCCCTTAGCACTTCACTAAAGCTAGCGACTGGGCATCTTCTAGGGACAGCCTAATTACCATATATGTCTTCATGACTGTGCGTGTTCCACGCACGAGCACAAGCTCAGGTACCTTCTGAGTCTGCGCAGACAACCCAGAAAACAGCAACAAGGAGGTTGCAGGACTATATGCTGACAACTAGTAGAGTGAACCACAACACAGTAATAATAGCCTAGTGCTTGCGTTATCACATGTAGGTCTTTCATTGCCTTTTGTTCATTCAAAATTAAAGGAAGACAAATTAGTCATAGGAATCATAAACAGGTGAGCAACACAGCAGGGATATCACCATTTGCGTGTGGAAATATCGCACACGCACGGATATTTTAAACGTAATTCCAAACGCAAAGTATCCATGCGACACAGCGTTTGAAAGATGAGACTCCATTTTGACTTTGAAAATTGCGTCTTTTTCTGGTGTTCGATGTTTCTGCTGCCGTCCAATGTTGTAGTCTTTTTAGTAGGGGTTGCCTAATTTGGTTCCCCTGTTATATGAGAGAAAAGCAATCCCAGAGAGAATATACACCTCCCAGACTTCCTCATGGGGTCTAAAGTATCACGCGGATGGGAATTTTTTAATGGGTTTTATGAATGAATGATGGAATTCAGGTGATGTACACTGCTCAGCCATGGGAAAACTGTGGCACTTGGGTCTATAATAGACCACAGCATGTTTTAACAATGAATCCGAATAAATACTTTTGAATCTGACTGCAGGTTTAAGGTATATATAAAATATTTAATCACATATAAAACTAAAAAAACAAATATTTTGTTATATTTCCATTAAAATCAAGATACTCAATTTCTAATTGTTTGATTGTTTCTGTACTAAAACCCATAATTAGTATTATTTATTAAGTTCACTAGCAACCAAGCTTGACACAAATACTCATCAGATGTTGTAATGTGATTATATAGTGTAATTGGGTTTGAGATGCATAATTATAATTACATTTTCAGCAATGAATAACTATGTCCGGTTAAAATAAAAAATAAAAAACGCATATTTTTCAGAGTTTCAGGTTAATTTACTCTGGAACAGTGTCATCTGCATTAATTATTTAATCTGAAAAGAAATCTTACACGTGTTTCCTACAGTTTAATATCAAAATGACATGTGACACTTACAGGCTTAATTTGAAACCAACTAATGTATGAGCATGCTTTTATGATTAAATAAACGTATCCAGGGAGATAAGGATGAAGAGTTGAACTTCTAGCAACTATTTGCTGAAAATGTAATACATGCTTGATTCCCTTGGTATTTTACATAATGTATGGATGTTTGTTGCAAAGGTATAACATAGTTAGCCCTAATGACATGCTGCTGTTGTTATTCTAACAGAATGTCGGCTGCATACAGCAACTGGTGTGTGATCTCTTCTACTGTTGACTTTGTCACTTTGGATAAAAGCGTCTGCTAAATTATGTAAATGTAAATGTTTCAAAGCATTTAAAATCATTTAAAAGCATCCAGAGTGTGTGGTGTCCTCAGGTGGTCAGGCAGAGCATTCCACAGACTGGAAGCGGTTGAGCTGAAGGCCTGATCTCCCATTGTATGGAGCTTTGTCCTGGGAGCTTACAGGATATTCTGTACCAGAACGGAGTGTGAAGGTTTGTGAGGTAAGGAGCTCCTTGAAGTAGAGAGGGAGGTCACCATGGATGCACTGGTATGTGAGGAGTGAGAACTTGTACTCACACACTTAACATACGGTGATGTTTTGCTCTTTACTTTTGAAAATCCCAAAGGGAAATTACATTTTAACAGCAGCAAAAATTAATATAATTGATGCAAACAAATAGGCAATTAAAAGAGATATACAGAAATTTAAAATTGAACTGCACCACAGCTCTTAGCCTGACTCCACCCACTACAACAAAAATGCTTCATGGAGCTGTCAGGGGAACATTAACATTTTAATTGGATGACATTTAAGCGTACTAAGTGTACCGTTGATAGCCGGCCAGGTCCTGGGGTGACTTTAACTGATAAAGTTCTGTTTTCAGACCATAAAATGCAGCTTTGTATAAATACAGGAATTGAATATCAACAATAACGCCAATATTAACACAGTTTACTTCGTTTACAGCTAAAAAAAACACACATTTTACAGTGCAGTAACACTGTAATATAGCACACGTGCACAGACAGCCAAACAGCTAGTGTATGGTGCGGAGATATTTGCTGAATGTGACAAAAAGTGCATTATCTTACAATTGCTGACTCTACCCTTAACTTACAGTAATATCGTTCTATGGTAGCAATAGTAGACTAACATTGAACCCACTTGTGATCCTGCTACAAGAAATCAAAATGTACTCATTATGTACACAATTATTTAAAATAAAAATGTTAGCGTTCTTGTTTTTTCAGCCTGCACCCTTCATCAAAAAAACATGACAACTATAACACTTTATTTAAGATGAAATATTTTTGCTTTAAAGCTCTAAGCCAAAAATCAAAACCCCTGTGCTTCCTGTTTATATATGGAATGCTCCAGTTGCACATACCCACTGGCCAAGCCTATGCATATCAAATCAATATTACTTAAATATTCCCTTTCAAAATGCATTAAAAATATTTTGGGTGAGAAAATATAGACAAAAATATAATCGTCAAGCGTCCGAGTCAAGATAATTTATTAAATTCAGTGGGAATCATGTTAATCATACTGTACAATGTTGGTGCACTGAAATAATAGTCCTTAACATCTCATTCTGCACAATTTATTACAGATTGTTATCTGAAAAATACATTACATTCTCTTTCATCACTGGCATTCTGTTATTTAACAAGTCAACTTATAATGATTTAATATCACACATTTTTAGAAGAGATAGAAAATAAGTTTCAGATACTGTAATTGCATTTGTAAGTGACTAAATTGAAAACATTTCCAAAAAGTTTCACAGACAGTTCCTGGTGCTGCAGAAGCATTAGTCTGCCCTGATGGGCACAGTAATTTATAGTGTGTGTACACACAGTCATGCAAGTTTGTGGGTAGGGGGATTGGTTCTCTAGCACAGTACCTGTTAGGTCAGTATAAATAACATACTGTAGAAGATTGGTCTGGGATACATGCTTACTCTTGTTCTTTTCCCATAAGCGATAAAGTTGTGATTTGCATTGACTGCAGCAGTCTTGACGTGAATATGTGATCAGGGTTTAATCACAAGTGCTGTCACTTGGTTGGAGCAATTTCCTTTGGCTCAGTAAAGTATGAGGTTGCAAAGTAATTGAATTTGGGTCATAATTAAAAAGTCTAAGGAGGCATGTGAACTCTACTTTATGCCTTTAATCTTTTGTAATTTTATAGCACTTAAGAGCTGGGCAGCGGTGTTTTCTTCACTGAAATGAGGCCTACATAGTAGGGCGCTTCCTCTTTTGATAATGTGCCATGTATCGTACAGGAACAACCATGTTTAATTTGGATATGCAAATTAACTTGACATTTTCAGCAGGAAGGAAACAAAGTGTGGGATCAGTGCTGGTGTGAGCTGAAAGTAAACCAAGAAAGTCCTTGAGCTTAAGCATGCATGTGTACTGAAGTACAGTACAGTGTACTCAACCTCTTACCCAGTTCCACCCTGACAACCCTTGTTCATTCGTCTTCTGGACGCAGACCAACCTTGTATTTACCACCTCATCATTACAGGGATCTTTCAGTTAGCACGATCTCACTTTACATTGATTGCAGCGTCACAAGCACTGAATTATTCAGTATAACAGCAGAAGATACCGTAACCCGAAGGAAAAATATAAACAGAAAAAGAAAACATGCAAATGAGATGAAGCCCTGTCAAGTGATCGCATCTGGGGGAACATGTTTGGGTAGGGGGGTAGGTTGATGGAGCAGATATCTTGTTACGGAGCAGAGTGAAACAGTAATTAAGTTGAAGAGAGAGTGAATATGCCACAGAACATAATGAAACAGTAAACAGGCTAGGGAAGATAATAGACAGGAAATATTAGAAACGGGAATGAATTATCAAGAGAGTGAGAGGTGGGGAAGAAAAGGGCAAAAAGATAAATATAGCAGAAAATGGCTCGCATGAGAAATCCTTGTCTGCCGTGTCTGAGCATTGTACTGTAGAGTGAACGTGAATTGCATAATTTGTAAAGACATACATTGTTGTTTGTAATATTGCCAGTGCAAATTGAATCTGCTCCACGAAACACTAGATGTACCTATCTATCCATCTATTTACTGTATCTGTCTGTCTGTCTGTCTGTCTGTCTGTCTGTCTATCTACTGTATTTGTCGACTCTACACATATACATAGCATAGCTATAAAAAGATATTGGCACTTTAATTGTTTCCATCTGTCAGTTGTCTAGGTTAATGTAAATACACAACAGTTTGTTATTTTCTAAAATGTCACTTTATGATTTAGTACAATATTAATAAGTCCTATTGTTTGATTGTTGCAGATGGGTCGCTGCATTATACGGTTATTACGGTCCTTCATCCTATAGCACAGACAACTTGTGATTGCAATACAATTACAGGTGTGACTTTATTAGCCATGTCGTACAGCCATCCTTTTCACTGTATGTATTGGCAGGCAATGCTGCAGGGCTCCCAACCTTTATATATTCCCTCACATTCGGCGTGTGCTTATTTGTTGATATACATGGCCACTGCTGTTGTTGTGTAGCAAAGATGCAGTCCGCATGACGGCAGTGATGCATTAACCGCAGCAGGCACCTCTCTAGACCTGGCTGCAGATGAGTCCCCGCTCAAGAACATAAGCCAGTAGTGTGACGTGTGTTCTTCACATTCGGCATTACTCAGTTATTCTTTACACGAATCACTGCAGAGCAGCTGCATTTGATAGTGTACCTTAATAACGACGTCTCTGTGTTGGCAGTCTTCCAGGGGACAAAACATTTAGTGTTTATTTATTTTATTTTTTTTCCCCCCTACATCATGGTTGCACTTGTCTTTTCAAAGAGACTTAAATCATCCGATCACACCAGGACACGTTAATGGTGCGTGTCTGGACACTCCCGTACTGGATCTTGCTCAGCGAGCTGGATCACATCTCTGCAACTGGGTTCATCATGTTCAGAATGCACTGTGAAAGGCATGCCAGCCTGTTTGGATGAAAGGGGTCACATTGAACTTATGAAGAATAGTTGAAACCTTATGCATTGTCTTCACTAGCCTTGAGGCTAACGTCATGTTAATTACAGTGCTGTGCAACACAACATGATTAAACAATGTCTGTGTAACCAGGTTACCACAGCAATGGATAGTACAATTAATAGGCTACAGCACAAACTGAAATAGCTGAGCAAATAACTTTATCACATTTACAGTAACAATGATTTAATATCAAAAATTACTGGAAAGCTAACATTATCAGTGGTAGGAAAAAAAAGAAAAGCCTACTAAACTAAAAAAGATAAACGGGGATTAATTTACGCCATCTATTCTGCACGCTATGTTTCCTCAATTTGCTAACAGTGTCTTCAGATAGAATACCATGATATACTATCATAATTGTTTAGAGTTTTCCCAAAACTGTTTTTCACAAGAGAGGATGACAGACACTTATCTATCTGCTTGTGATTTGTTGTCTTTTTGAGAAGATTACCAGTCCATCTTTCCAAAGCCTCAGCTACTTTTTGAAAGCTTAGAAGAAGTCGTGTAGATGGTGAGTGATGTTAGCACGCTGACATGCAGTCAACTGAAACCCCCTGCCAATCAGGTGTGAGTGGAGAGATGCCAGGGACCTCATTTCATTACAGTTCTTTTTGAATTAATGATCATCAAACTTGCTGTAAAAGTTACTCAGGCCATTAACAAAAGCCATTAGCAAAATGTACAGAGGAGAACCAACAGGGAAGGGCTATAGCACCTGATTGTACTTTGTGGACCTGTCAACTCGATGTTCACCATTTTGAGCATTTTTATCTCTATCATTTCATTTGTATTGATTTACAATGCTGTTTTCCTGTAGATCATCATTTGTTCATGGTTATAGTTTTTCCAGGTAAACTGTACATACAGTATCATCATACTGATGCTTTGCTTCAGCAAAGTTACTGTACAGAAATAACAATTACACAAGAAATCATAATTATTAGCATTACCGCATAACTCTCATCCTGCATTTAGACATGGGTAACATAGCAACTGGAAAAATACTGTAACCTTTGTCATTCATGTTAGCCCGCGTCTCACAATCCTATCTTAGCCTGGCTTTTATCACATTTGATAATGTGTAAGGCATAGGCTACTGTACAGTGTACACATCACAAAGAGGGATATGTATACACTTTATTTTACCAGTAAGTACCCATTTTGTAAAGCAGCTGGCCAAAAACACAGTTACAGACAGAAAAATACATAAAAAATATAAAATCTCAACAACAAACAATTGAGAACATTTTAAAAACATTTACATCTTAAAGTATCTGACTGTAATTCTTTCATTTTATATTTAAAAACATTGAGCAATATTAATTCAGTTAATTCCAAGGGCCCTATTTTTACGATCTAAGCGCACGGTCTAAAATTCAAGGCGCAAATTGGATGTAAGGCGTGTCCAAATCGACATTTGCTATTTTAACGGCAGATAAATGGTCAGTGCGCCGGGCGGATGGTTCAAAAGGGTTGGACTTACTCTCTTTATTATTCATGGGTGTGTTTTGGGCGTAACATACGATAAACCAATAAGAGGGTCATCTCCCATTCCCTTTAAAAATCCAGGCGCGCTTGCATCATAGGCGGATTGATATTATATCGGTGGGTTTGTCAAAGCGCTGGAGGAGACAATATGCACAATAGCGAGATCCCTACAATATGTTTATGTAGGTTACACACTAATGATATTTCACATTGTACTCCATTCATTTTGAATGCTTTCCATATTTGTGCACTCATGCACCTGTATGTGTAACAAACAGAGTGTACACGTCCACCTGCCGTAAGCGATGTTATATTGATAATGCACCTTGCGCTGACTTTAGAGCAGGTTTTTGCTGGTCACATTATGCGGCGACGGCCTCAAGACAGATTTCCCCCTACACCCCCGCCCCGCCCGCTAAGATAATGCAAAGAATCTGTTATCGGTTGTGTTGGCCAATGCTTTTCTGCATGTTAAAATCACATTCAGTAGGTAGTGTGGGAGCAGACCAAGAAGGTAAATGTATTCATAGCGTATTAAAGGCCCATTATTTATAACTTGTACTGGAGCTACTCAAGGGATTTTCATTAGACAGTATGGCTAATTAGTAGTTGTTCTGCAAATAATATTCACCAGAATCGCTTTCGTGTCTAATGTCTGAAATATTGTAATGCCTGCTTGCTACAATAAACCTGACAGAGAGCCTCTAGTTAATGTAGATATTGTTCTATGAAACAGATGGGCTGCCATGATAGTTTCCATCTAAAGAGATTGTTGTCAGTTATGCCATGACTTTGGGGTCAGAACTGAGTTAAAAGAAAGATTAACCTCTTTATCTTCACCCAATGTTTTCAGCATCCTTCCTCCATCTTTTATTTCCAGCCAGTTTGTGCATTACATATGACCAAATAGGCAGTAGGAGTGAATGCTTGTCTACAGGGAGTAGTAATGCATACAAGTATTTTTCTGTTTCACTCTGCCATCTGTAGTTTACGGTGAATTTCCACATTGACATGAATGCTCTGAGGGGTCACTTACTTGCCTTTACTGCATCATTGCCTATTTTGTTTGGCAAGTTTACCTTTCTATAATCTGTAAAAAATAGAGTTGAAACTCTCTGGGCAGATGGCTCATTGTTTAATCACAAATGATTTGCCTAGAACAGTTAAAGTACATATTCAGTTGGGATTTATTTGCGAATGCAATGGCCTTACACGCACCTTGAGTGCAATGCTGTGTTAGTTTGTAAAATGTTGTTATATTCAACTGAGTCACTCTCTTCTAGATAATGTGTTCACAAAGTGGGAGCTATTATCCGTTGTTTTTGTTATTCTGTGGTCTTTGAGACATATTCATAATGAAATGATAGTGTGGGGAGAGCAGGTGTAATTTATTATTAATGATCTGTTCCTGTGTTAACAAGCATTTTGTGAGGAGCTATCAACTCTATTCTTTTCTATTGTGTACTCAAAAGACAAATCAAATCAAAATATATTGATAGATTGCCCTGCGTGTTTAATGAATATTTTTACAGTCCAAATCTATGTGTCTTAAAATTGTAACTTTAATTGTAACTTTAAAGAAAAATGTCAGCATAAGGGCCCCCGCCCACTGAAGGCATCGACGCGTGTCAAGAGATGCCAGAGTTTTTGAACTAGTTCTTTTTAACTGTGAATTGAATTCCAGTGCGTCTGCATTGAATATCTGCAGGTTTCTGAGCTCCTCTGTCAATTTGACTTTACCTTTCCAACATTGCATTCCTTGATACGCCGCCGAACGACGCGGCCAGTGGGCAGCAGCCTTTAGACCCACCTGTTCTTTCCAATCTCTTCAAACTGTGATTGTTTGTGACCACAATCAAATAATCAAACCTAAACAAACATTTGACTCCATATTCTATATTAGAAACAAATGTAGTTGTCAACATAATCTGTAACCCACACACCTTTGTCATGGAAGTGACTAAACAAGAAATACAGAACACATGGGATATTCTTTACAGCATGAATGTTACATAATTTAAAAGGACGGGTGAAAGGGTGTTTTTTTTATTGCATATAAGCCAGAATTCTAATAAGAATACTTTTATTCGATATTGGTAACAAATAATCAGTTAGAAAATATATGTAAATTTGGCCTGATAGAGATTATATATCGATTAATAAATACACAGCTGGGTAATTCCCCCACAATGCATCACTGTACCAGGCTGCTAGGGTGTGCAGAACCAAGTGTCCATTTGATCTTAACATTAATAGCAACCTCTTAATCAACAATCACACACACACACACTTAACCCTATGTGCCTACAGTATTTACAATCAGAATACATGCTCCAGTGAGCCAAAGAGAGAACAGTACTTTTCCAATTGCTAGGCTTGAATAAACTGTAGTGTTGTACTGTATGGAAGACGAGAGCAACATCATGGAAAAATGGTATTAATGGTTATTCTTTACAGTTTTTTACAATGAGCATTTAAATTGAGTTGAGTGAGTTAAGTGCTTGATATTTTGAATTATTTGGGGTTGATTCTTGCATTGTTTAGGCCTCTCAGATGGCATTTGAAAATTCCCACTGTAACACCATGGGCACTATCTTACACCTGGCACAAAGCTGTAGCCTGACGAGACCATCCTGATCTCGCAAGCTTCAGTTTGACTTCGCCGCGAGAATCAGTATGACAGTGACGTGCACAGCCCTCTGGAGGGGCAGGGGCAAAACCCCCCAAAAATGAAATCCCCTCTGAAAACATAAATAATGTATCATTATACCTTCCTTTGTTATGTACCACATTATTGTATGTTAAAGTGAGAAATGGTATACAATGCCAAATACATTTTTTTCTTTATTGTCAACAGTCAATGGCAGGGGTGGGCAAGGCTGGACTGGCAATCTGGCATACCGGGCGTTTTCCTGGTGGCCCGACGTATCATATCAGAAAACTGCATGCTCAATAGACAGCAGCACCAACGTTGCTGTAGATACCCCACATATAGTATAGTAAGTAGGATTATCAATACCATAATAGTTAACAATAAAAATACTACATAAGCAGGCATAAGCCTACATTTTAGCACAGTAGTCCTAGTCGAGCTACAGATGGAACCCTTAGCCTAATCATTTATTTTAATTATATTATGATGGTATGGTATGGCTTTGCCAACGCGATCATCACGCCAGTAAATGTTCGAAGTCCGCATAAATTTCAACTGCATTTTAGTGCCAATAGCAGACGCCTGAGTAGCCTACTGATTGCCTCAATTTATGATAACTTTACGATTATCTTAATATCATCAATTAATTTAATTAATATAATTAATCACGATCGTCATCATGGCATTGCACACGCACACACACACTCACGCGCGCTACTGTGTGCTCCCTGTCCCATGCTTACCCCTCTTCAACAATCTCCTCCTGATACTTCTCTGCATGCACACTCCTGCTTCCACCTGTTCCTGCAAACTCCATGTCAGCACTTGAAGCTACAGTAGTATATTTTAGTAGTATATTTTTTCAAAGCATTTCTTGAGTTTCATCCTTTTGCCATCGAAATCGCAGTTTCCCATTTCTCCAATTTTTGTGCGTACGCATGGGTCACTGTGCGTGGAGGACCACACAATCTCACGTCAAGTTTGTTTTTTATAAATCCCAAACCTTGCATAGAAACTGGCGTACGCATCGTTTATAAATAAAGCTCCAGATGCTGTAAAGTTGGTGGTAGGACCAGCATGGCTCTAGAACCACTTCTGTGGGCGCACTGTTACAATTGAAGGACATGTCTGTAATGGCTGTGTCAACATATGATTTCAGAAAGTCATGCATTCATATCAGATGGCGTATATTTATGATGGAAAGATGTAATAAAAGCGACATTTAGTAATGGTAGTAAATAGGGCTGATTTATAACTTACTGTATACTTACAAATACTTATAAAACAGGTAAATATGTGGCTACACTTCCTACACGTCACTGAGCATCACTCACCACACCCATTATACACAGCAAACGTCTTTGAACGTTTTTGAGGAAACGGGCCGTTCAGTGAAAAGGTCAATTGAACGTTCAGAACGTTCCACTGAACTATCCACTGAACTAAGATGGTAGCGAGTATGGTGGGTGCACAATGGGTGCTTGTTACACACACAAGGAAGCCCAGCCCACACACATGCAATGTGAAAGCTTATTAGTGTATACATGTGTGTGGATGGGTGTATGTGAGGCAATCATGTACAGTGCTTTGAGTGGCTGGAAGGTAAGAAAAGCGTTATATAAATGCAGTCCATATTTTAGGGATGTTGGTGGAAACCTGCCATTGCCGTAGATAGTCTACACGTGCTTTCACTTTGCAAACAAGAAAATGAGCCATTTCCTCTGCAGAGGAGCATTTTTCCCCCTGTTTTTTACTTTACATAGCCACCATTATATTAGCAATCTGTCAAGGTACAAGGGCACCTGGCTGTTTAAAGTGAATAGATGACACTCTGATTGGTTAGATTGATACGCCCAAAACACACCATCTAACATACAATAAACCAATCAGTGTCATCTCCCATTCCCTTTAAAACAGGCGTGCTTGCACTTTGGCAGATTGCTATTAGGCTATTTGTGAACAGTCCATCTACTACACCATAGATGGACTGTTCACGTGCTTACACAAACCTGCGGCAACAGCGACATTCCAGCAATGCGCCAGACCACACCTCATGTTTAGATCACCACACCCACTGACAATCTAATGGGCCAAGCGCATTTGCTCCTTAAACAACATCAGCACTGGATGGGATTATGACATCTGCGATTGGTCTGAAACTAGCAAAACATTGAGCCGGTTGTAAGATATAAGGCCTTTGGACCGCGTGCTTAGATGGTTAAAATAGGGCCCTATATGTTGTAATGCTGCTATATTGTATTTTTATTGTATTTTTAGCTGAATGAAGAAATGAATACTGGTATTATCCTTTAAGGCATTTTAAAGTGTCTGGAATAAGAAACATTATTTAACTTTTTTCACAGTTACTGTAGGCAGGTAACATAATTAGTATTTTAGTCCAATGACCACATTTGGGTGTTTTTTTGTATGTAGAAATGGCACGAAGTGGCACGCAATGCCAAGCCTAAATCTGGCGTGCCATCTGTACTCTGTGAGAGAAGCCAAGTTTATAGATAAAATAATGTCAGATTTATTAACTAAGCAACCGATGTACAGTATATCCTTTAATAATGCTGAATGGATGTCATGTCAATTTTGATGAACTGTTCTTCTTCTGATGCACTTCCACTTTAGTTATATTAATAATAGATTTTATTTTTAATTGTAATTATTGAATTAAAATTTGCAAACACTTGAAAGTAAATTAAGAATAAAGCTCTAATATATACAGTACATTGTGTGGTAAAGCTGTTTTATAACTTTTTCAGGAAAATGTAGCACCTTGAGTAGAAGATGCAACAGTTTTACATCTCTTCATTTGACCATCTATTTCAGCTGATGGATAAGGCTTCCTGCTAATGCAAACCAGAAACCACAGTACAGATAACCCATAATCTGGTTAGGATTTAAGGAGCATTTTGAAATGAGACAGATCAAAATCAACAACAAAGATTAGTTGTCCGTTTCCTTGTTTGTTTTACTATATCCAGGGTTTACTAAACAAACGGAGAAGGGATCACTGCATTTATTTGAAATACATAAATACGAATGCTGATTATCCATAATGAGAAGTATGATCAGTTGTGTTGTGTTTGGAGTTCATATTAGCAACCACTGCATTGTACACTGTAATAATTAGGTTAAACTGACTGACCTCTATACTCAATCAATGTTGTTAACTAGAGCCTTTAGATATGTATAATTACATGTATGGCTTTTAGCAGATGCTTTAATCTATATCGATTTACAGTATGCTGTGTCAACAATGAGCATGTATGTATTATCCTCCAGCCTATAATATGCCTCGTACCTACGACCGAATCACAGTCATGCTGATATATCTCTTGTGTGATATTGCTTAAATTACATGTCCTGGATATACAGTAAAAATATTTACTTGTGCCAGTCACCATGAATGCAAAAAAAGGTTATATTGTTTTATTATATTCTTTGTTTGTTTCACCACTATGTATACAATTTGCTATCTAATGCGCAATTATGTCTCTAGACTGTATCACGGTGCCAGGAGTCATCAAGAGTAGACCCTGTGTCAACTTGCTCTAGGGCCAAGGCGTGTGTGTGTTTGTGTGTGTGTGTGTGTGTGTGTTTACTGCCCACCTCACCTGGCATATCATTTCAAGGTTATCAAGGGGACTGTGGCAGCCCTTTTCTAGAGCTTCATTTCCTTGGTGGAGTAGGGTAGGGTGTGCGGAGGGGAATACACCACGGTTTGTCTGGCTGACTGTGCTCTGCACTGGTTTTATCTGTAGCCATCTGGACAACACCCTCCTTGCACACTGTCCCATGGCTTCACGGCAGCACAGAGAACAGGAGTTATAGTAAACTGGGGGAAAGAGAGAGCTGTTTGGGAGGAGTCGGGGAGAATGTGGTGGGAAATTAGAGAGAGAGAGAGAGAGATCAGCGGCCGCCTCCATGTCAGGTCAGAGCACGGACTGCTGGGAAATCACAAAGGCTGGTGAAGGGATTGTGGTGTAGAGCGTACAGTAGCAACGCTGGCTTGGGTCTACTAAGATAAAGGAAGTTGTTTTCATTCCAGGATCTGTGGATAGAATGTGCAGCATATCAGCCATGCCTCCATATGAATAATACAATGGATTCTACAGGTGTAAGCCTTTGTACACCCCTGTAGTGAGGTCTACAATTAACTCACCACAGAAAAGGGCATTTGAGTTTAGCTACTTCAATATATTAAAGCCATAACGATATAGGTAATTTGGAGCCTAATAAAACACCACCTCATAGCGCATTTAGAAATAAATGTTGAAAAGAAGTATTAAGGATATTTCAATAAATAAATGTAACAATATAACTGAGCCATACTGTCTGACATCTAACAGTACAAGAGAAATTATTACGTAAAACGTCATTGAATTGTCTGCAATAAAACTATTTTATGGCTATAATGCATTTGTTATTTATTGCAATTATGGGAATGGAAAAAACAAGCCAAGTTTTATGGTATGAGCAATCTGTCGTTTCAGAGTCATGGTGAACCCAGACCAACATATCACCAATAAATTGGTTAAATGGGAATTGTGTGTGTGTTAATATGAGCTATCCATTTGACTGGCACTGGTATTTATCAGTGATAAGAAGGATTGAATAATCATGTATGCTACGGCCATCGCAAGTTCAGGTTGCACCCTACTTTAGGCTCGATGGTGCTCTACTGTATATATATATTATAATTTTCCAATGTTATTTTATAACATTTGTATGTCCAGTATGTCACTAGCTTGTATGGTACTGTGTTTATGTTGAAATACTTACAGGTGGAGAGGGAGGGGGAAGGGGGGGGGGGGAGAGAGAGAGAGAGAGAGAGAGAGAGAGAGAGATACTGGTAGGTAGCCTGCAGCCAAAGAGAAATCAGCACAATTTGCGTAATTAAATTAGGGCCATGGCTAAACTACACAAAGCCAGGCAGTGGTTGAGAGGGGAAGGCATTCGGTGGAGGAGTGCAGCAGCTCTCTGCCAAACCAGAAGTAGACCTTTCAGCCTCTCTTTCTGGAACACCTGCACGGCAGCTTCGCAGCGTTACATAACAGGCTTAGGTGTTCTCAGCACACCAGCTGCTGGCTGTGCAGCACCTGGCCACCTCTAACCCTCCACAAGACCCCGGGGCGAGCTCACACGCAGGGCCATGCACCACCACACAAAGGATGAGGGGGGACCCCCGAAAGAGGAGGGCTCTCCACCCAGCTCTCTTGACACGGCGGCATCACCTGAAGTTGTGGAGCCCCCTACTGAGGAGGCCCATCCTAGCCTGACCCCCCACCCCACCAGGAGGTGTAGGCAGCCAAGGTGCCTACTGCTGGCACTCACCCTGCTCTTGCTCTCTGTCGTTGGCAGCTGGGCGGTGGTCCACCTTGCGCTGGGCACCCGTGGCGGATGGCCTTTCCGGATCTCAGCTAGTTACGACCAGCGCATCCCCCAAGACGCCACAGCCACGATAGAGCCTCGCTTCACCACCAACTGCAGTGTGGGTAAGTGCAGCACTCCATGTACCCTATAGTCACAGTGCTGTGTGTTTAGTTCTCTTGTTGGTTTTACACCTGCTTAAAGCTGTAACTAGAGAAATGCTGGAGAGTGGGCATCACATTAACATGAGCCAAGTCGGCTGGTAGGAATGCTTGCTTACTGGTTTTCATGTTACTCTAAAGTTCTCAGCAATGCTGTCTAACATATCAATCAAAATGTCTGAAATTATGACAATAGTAATATAATAGTCTTTTTTATATCTAATGATTATAAATTATCTATCCATATAATTAAAACAATGACATTACGTGTGGTTGGTCTCATTAACATGGTATCACAAACAATATGTTAAAGTACAACAAATGTAAATGTAATGTGTCCTTAAAGAGTATAAGTGCACCCTAAAATGTGTTTTTTGAGCTGAAAACAAAATAATACTGAACTGTGATGACTTGAGACACGTCAATACTTATGTTAATATTGACAACATTTCTACAACAATAATTCTATAAAAATCTGCATTTTATGGGTTGAAAATGGCTTTGTTTATAATCATCCAAGGACCATACTGATTTACGAGCATACTCTTGGAACACTGGTACGTCATGACATTTAAAAAACATGAATGTTTATGGGGGGGCCCTCTCTCAGACCCTCCCATGCCCATTCATCAGCCTTGTCTGTACTTTATTAACATTTTTCAGAGCTGGGGGTGAAGTTATATGTTCAAGAAGCTATGGTTGCATATCAACAATACTGTAGTTAATTTTTCTGTTTACCCCAGCCATGACAAACATGGGTTTCAAATAGAAAAATGAACCTTGGTCTGTCAGCATCTATATTATTCTAGGTTGGTTGTCAGTTGTAAAATTCCCACACAAATGTGTAAGTTCCCTTAAGTTACTTAATTTGTTTCAAACGGGAAATCGTGTTGTTGCATTCTGCAACCTTTAAATGACGCTGTGTTATGGAATGAAGTACGTAGACTGCGTGACACTGAGATAGTGTCTTTCAAACCCTCGAGCTACTGAAAATTAAATTAATATAACTGATTTGATTTCCTAAGCCAGACAGAGAAACACTATGATCCTGGCTTAGACATTTCAAATGTGCGTTATTAGGAAAATATGGATAAAACCCGTGCATATCATAAAGATCAGCTTAACAAGCCTTTCTTGAATGTGACAATTGTCTTGTGTTGATTATTAAAGACCTATATACAATGATATTTTTAGATAATTCTGGCAAATATAATTATTTTGTTTGTTTTTCCTCCCAATAAATATGGGGAGGAATATGGTGTAATTAAATATAAAATAATGCACCATGTTAACAAGGGCATGTTTGAGTCTTGTTTATTTCAACTACCTGTTGAAATATCCTCAAGAGAAATGCAACACCATAAGCTTTTCATGATGTTAATTAAATCTTTCTGTACAGATGGCCATATTTGACTCAAACACAATATCATAATAATTGCAGTACAGGATGTTGCTTGCAAGACAATTATTTTATTATATTCCAACTTTTTATCCTGAAAGTTCTACAGCAACATTTTAATTTTAAATTCAAACTCAAGAAAATCAGGAAGACATGACTGACAAACATCTTTTTTTATAGACATTTCTAATAACATCCACAAAATCCAAATATAACAAGTCATCTTAATATACCCAAATACACAGACAACACAGATACACTACCACACTCTATCATGCTCTTCTGTAGGCTGAAAGATTGTATATAAGAATATAAAACAATAACATATTCTTATGCTGCAAACTGTCACGAGGCTTTACAGAGAATTTTTGCCTAAATAGCAAATGCACTTGCGCCCATTTGAGCGCCCGTGTGTGTATTGGTCTAAACATGAGGTGTGGTCTAGCGCATTGCTATCTTGAGGCAGTGGAATGTGATTGCGCGATTGACCAGCAAATACCTGCAGGTCTAAAGTCAGCGCGAGGAGCATTATAAATATAGTATTGCCTATGGCAGGCGGACAAGGTTTGTACACTCTGCTTGTTACACATACAAGGAAGTGCAGGAGCACATTAATATGCAAAGGATTAAAAAATAATAGAGTTCAATGTGAAATATCATTAGTGTGTAACCTTAAACATATTTGAGGAAACTCAATATTGCCTAGGTGGTCTGCTCCCGCACTTTTACAAACTTGCCTGTATAATAGCAATCGGACTGTGATTCAAGCACGCCTGGATTTTTAAAGGGGATGGGAGATGACCCTCTACCGTTAAAATAGCAAACGTGGATTTGGACACGCCTTAAATCCAATTAGACTGTGTGTTTAGATCGTTAAAATATGGCCCATAGTGTCACAATGTGAAGCATCTTAAAATGTTCATACAACTTAGGGATGCACAACAGATGGGTTTTCTCTGTAAGGCCTCCTGAGTATTTGCTGGCCTCAGAAACTTAAAACTGCTATGTTGTAACTGTTTTGTATTCTGAAACTCTGCAGCTTGTAAGTTGTTCCAACGTGATTACTGTAACTTGTAAGTGATTATCACATATGTCAAGTTCCACATATTGTATCTTGCATCAACTTTGCACTAATTAGTAGTGCAAAATGGCTTTCAATCTGCTGGATGTTTGGTTTGCATGCTTCAATATCTGCTGTTTGATACTGTGTACTGTATCTGAGCACATAAAACTGGATTTCATTATTGCTTAAAGTCCTGTCCTGTAGATTGTCCTGATTTGGTTATCAGATATGTAAATATGTACTGTATGTGTGCATCTGTGCGTGCGTGCGTGTGTGCGTGTGTGTGTGTGTGTGTGTGTGTGCGCACATGCTTGCACTTGTTGAAGTTACTTCCTCAGTTTGATAATTGCTTTACTCAATGTTCTAAAGGTCTTTAGAACATTGAGAAAGAAAGATGAGTTGAGGAAAAGGTGCATGGTGCACGCACATCAACACAAACACAAACACGCAAGCTCCAGTGACTGTTTGAGCACTGTGAAGGCAGCGCATTGAGTTATGTTGCTTACTTCTACATACAGTACAATACAACTTCGAGGATTATAATTGTATTATAAAAGTTCACTGTATTCCCATGTATGGGGCCAGCACATAAACCATGGGGACATTCTGTTCTCCTCCCAGAAGCCACCTGTGTCCTTCCCCCAGTACTACATGACACACTTCTGTGGCCCAAAGGGAGCCCTAATCTGTCCCGGCATGCTCGTGGTGTTCGTGGTGACTTCAGCACATTCTCGGATTTTCTCTCCCTCTCTCTCTCTCTCTCTCGCCTCTGCCCATTCAGTCCTGTCACAAGGCCAGGCTCAGATTACCTTGCAGCAAGCGGGAAAAGCATGCGCTCGATAAGCCAGTCCCCGCAGAAGCCTGCGTGTTTGCTTTATTTGTTCCACTCTCTGCACTTGTAATTAGCTAATTAGTGCCATTAATGACCAGTATTGTCAAACATTGTAATGGCGAGAGAGAATGCAAGGCAGATCCAAATGTGATTATTTTTGTATTATTAAATTAAATGTAGTCCCATAGTCCCTTAGACCATTTGATTAGTTGAAAGTTTAAGGACATATAATGTACAACATTCCTCACAGGAATTGGTGCACAACACGTTTTCAATTGCAGTATAAGAAGAGCAAGATCCATTTTGAGTACTTTTAAGTACAAGAGAGAATACATTTTGCTCAATATTCTACAGAATAAGTAAAGTGCATTTTCTGAAAATTATTTCACATAATTTGTGTTTAATTCTTGCCCCTTCAGTTCAAGTCATGTTCAACTTTAAAGGCCCACACTTATTTTTATGCAATCACAGTTTTTGAATTAACACTTCACAGTTACCAACTAAAATGAAATGAGGGCAATTCCCGCGACATGCCTTGCGTTCCTGTAAGCATCACTAAGCATTCATAACCCTCACCCGCTCCTTAATACATAAAATGACTACTGTGTCAATAGATTTAGTTTAAATAAGTTAATTTTAATGTAAATCATAATGGTAACTGTATAAAGCTCAGATATTGTGAGCCACTGTTGTCTGTCAGCTAATTGGTTAAATAATGCTAACTGTCTACTACAATGTAATCTCCAATATTCATGAAATGATTATGTGTGAACCAAATCCCAACTGTTGTCCAACCCTGAATTAAAAGTTTGGTGCCACTGATAATCTAAAGCAAACAGGTATATATGATCTTGAGATCAATAGTTCATTTTAATTTTAACCTGTTTTTGCATTCAAAATGCTATGTTTTTGCATTTTGGAATGTGGTTAATAAAGGTCCTGTATTTGTATTTGAATGGCTATATATATATATAGTAATTATATGTACTGTATTGACCAAAAACGTACATTTTATGTGCCCAGAACAGCCCTATGTTTTTGTTTCCCTGTGTTTGTTTCAGAATGGAAAATGAATTGAATGAATGAAACATAACACAGATTATGTGTTCCACCACACATAAAAACACCCTATATAAGAACTATATGTAGATCTTTGCTTTCTCATGTGTGCCAGGCATTAGCGGCCATTCCCCCATTTCAGTTGTTTCCTTGAGCAGAAGGACAGCGATTACTCAAGCCAGTGAAGTGAGAATAGATATAGTCAATACAGAGCAAATAAATAGAGCGCTGTCTGTCTTCTCTCACCATACTCTTCGATATTAATTAAGTCATCAGTCACAGAGCCAAGCAGCGATCCAATGCGTTGCCCCAGAAGTGACTTTATATGCCCATCTCACGGCTCCTCCTGCCAATGAGTAGTCGGAATGCAGTGCTCTGCGTCAAACAAAAACTTCTCTGATCTTTATGGCACTGCCAGACAGGGGAGGCAATTATTCAGACGCAACAAACCTGCCACCCTCTGTCTCTGCATCTCACAGTTTTATTATCATGGAAGTATTTACAGGACCTCCTACAGTATGATGACTGACAAGCTCATTACCAAATTGTGCCGGTAGCAAATAGCTAGCCGGTAGCTCTTTGGTTTATCCTGTCGTAGCAACACAAGTTCATATTTGTCCCAACTCAATTTGTTACATTTGCTCACAGAGAACCGTGCGGTGGAAATACAGCATGTTTAAGTTTCTCTGGGTGCCCATGACTTACCCGGAAAACGTCTATTTTTGCAATTGGATATGGAGCTGAGACAATAGAGTGGCAATGCACTACGGGGATTTGAACCAGTGACCTTGCTTTTCCCGGCCCATTTCCCTAAGCATTACTCCATGTTACTGCGGGGCCTTAATGGAGCGTTACAGAGTCTATACTCTGTGATTCGGTACACAGCGGTACACAGTTGTCCCTTGCCAATCCATCACTCTTGCTCTCACAGAGCCAGAGAGGGAAATGGATTTGCAGGAAGTTGGTGATGTGAACCGAACACAATGCATGGGGATGGAGCGGTGCTGGTGGATTGCAAAAAATAATAGGAAACATGATGCTGTTAGCTGACATTGTGTCGTTCCCATTGTTAAGTAAAACACACTTTCACTCACCAAGCTAAAAACATTTGTATAATTGCTATAAATATATATA
>JAODOY010030385.1:0-22415 GCA_025399855.1 Forbesichthys papilliferus | reverse complement strand
GTCTATTACTTAGCTAATCTAAGTAATGGTAATAAGTAATAACTAGTCTATTACTTAGCTAGTCTATTAATTAGCTAATCTAAGTAATGGTAATAAGTAATAACTAGTCTATTACTTAGCTAGTCTATTACTTAGCTAGTCTATTAATTAGCTAGTCTATTACTTAGCTAATCTAAGTAATGGTAATAAGTAATAACTAGTCTATTACTTAGCTAATCTAAGTAATGGTAATAAGTAATAACTAGTCTATTACTTAGCTAGTCTATTAATTAGCTAATCTAAGTAATGGTAATAAGTAATAACTAGTCTATTACTTAGCTAGTCTATTACTTAGCTAGTCTATTACTTAGCTAGTCTATTACTTAGCTAATCTAAGTAATGGTAATAAGTAATAACTAGTCTATTACTTAGCTAGTCTATTAATTAGCTAGTCAATTACTTAGCTAGTCTACTAATTATCTTAGAAGTAGCGTACAGGACCTTTTAAACAGGTGATGTCTGCCATTCTCCAGGTGTGTGGCCGCTGCTCACTGGAGCTGCTGTCCAAGGAGCCCGGCGGCCCTCCGTGCAGCCCAGAGGTCTCCCCTCCCCCGGCGGCGGGCCGTGGCGGTCGGCGGCGGCGTGCAGGCAGCGGCCCCGCCAAGCTCCACCCATGCCCCCACTGCCCCTTCCTGTCGCACTACCCCAACCACCTGGCGCGCCACGCCCGCACGCACGCCCCCGACAAGCCGCACCGCTGCCACCGGTGCCCCCACTGCCCGTACGCCTCGGCCCACCTGGACAACCTCAAGCGGCACCTGCGCGTGCACACGGGCGAGAAGCCGTACCAGTGCCCGGCGTGCAGCTACGCGTGCGGCAACCTGGCCAACCTGCGGCGGCACGAGCGCATCCACTCCGGCGCCAAGCCCTTCCACTGCGCCGTGTGCGGCTACAGCTGCAACCAGAGCATGAACCTGAAGCGGCACATGCTGCGGCACACGGGCGAGAAGCCGTACGCCTGCGGCCAGTGCGGCTACACCACAGGCCACTGGGACAACTACAAGCGGCACCAGCGCAAGCACGGCCTCAACGCCGACGGCTGGGACAAGCGGGCGCCGCTCGGCAGCAGAGCGCGGGGCCAGGCCCCGCCCGGGGTCAGGGGAGAGGGGGAGGCGGAGGGGGAGGCTTGAGCTCGGCCCGGTGGGGGTCGAAGCAGTACGTCCGGGGTTCCTAGCTTCACATTACACTGATGGTGTTTCCAAAAAACGTAATGTGGTCAAAATGTTTTCTATTAGTAAAAGTACACTCCTAAATATGGCCCTTCCAGAGCCTCGAACGTTTTGCCCTATCTCGTGGTTTAGGCTTTACAACACAACCACACACTACAGTACTAGGAATTGGTGTGGCTGTAGGTAGGGGGAAGGGGAGGGGGAGGGGGGAGGTGGGGTCATGTGAGCCTGGGAGGCCGAGTAGTGAAGCGTAGCTGGTTTCAGCTGCGCATGGAGAATAGCAGCCCCATGTGGGTGAAATGCATTGTGGTAACGTGCAGCCAGCACACGCCCTCACACGTGTGGATCGCACAATGTCTCCTAAAATCACACTCATGGGATTGAATGTGCTTGATGTAGCAGCTGGATGCGTGTGCGTGTGCGTGTGTGTGTGTGTGTGCGCGTGTGTGTGTGTGTGTTGGATACACTGGTGACCCTTCAGTCCTTGATGGGCGGGGCTAAACTCAGGTGCCTTAGCAGCGACGGAGTGATTGACTGCAGTAAATACACTGACCCAAATGACAGGCATTAAAATGTGTGTATAAGAGAGAAATAGGCCTATTAAATATCTGCAGTTCGGAAATTATCAATGAAATCGAATGTCATTTTGTCAGGTGTGTGTCTGTGTGTGTCACTGCACAGGTGCTTATAAATTTGTATCTACATGCCAATCTGCTGAAATAAAATGTGTGTATATATTTTTTTCAACAGATGTTCTATTTTTTTTTAAATGTTTGGATTTCTTTTATTTCCCACGGTTTTAGACCATCCATTCACAAACCTGTATTTCAGCAGGTGTGTACTTTTTATCTACAGCATACGTATAACGGCCTATAATCCTAACAAGACTTGGTCTGGTATTTCTGTCCCAAATGTTGAAAACCTAACGTGGCTCTAACAGACGTCAGATTGCACAGATTATCTCTAATGACCTGCAGGAATACAGATCACACTGTTTCATTACACTGGGATTGTTGTTGTGCATGAAATGGGAAATAATGTCCACACACTGGTTTTATAATTATTTATTGCTGCAAGGTCTTGCTGCAAGGTCTTTCTCAAGACTCTTGTGAAGGCAATATAAGACATAACTACAATCAGGTGGTTGCATGCTCTAACGGCCTCTTGTACTATGTTTTGTACAGGATACAATTATGAGCAAAGGAAAATATTCCTCCATAGAATAATTAGTTTAAACACTTTTTCTTTTCTTATTAATTTTGCACCTAACCTAGTTCCGATGCATACTGTTATTTGTATTTCTCCATGTGGGATTTATTGTGAATAACTTGTCACTATTCCTCAGTGCTGCTCAAGAGCAATTTCTCTTTGGAATAACATTGGCTGGAATCTCGCTCATTGTAACGTGGCAACCCAGCTGTTGCCGCACAGACTGAGAGAAAGCGAATGTAACCCGATTCTTTCTGATGTATTTTTTGTCAAAGTTTGATCAAACTAAATTTAATTTTGAGGTCACATTTTGATTTTTAAATTAACTCGATTTTTTTAAATGATTGTTGCTATGCACAACTGTGGTAGGATAGATCAAATGTTTCACGGTTTTGGCTTGTTTTATTTGAAGAGAGAATTTCAGAATCCAACCATGCTGAATTGAACAATATTAGGGCTATTTAGGGCAATATTAGGACAGCTGGTCTTGGGCCTAATTTACATTAAGCATTTTAGTACTTTTCACACCTTTTCTATGTTGCTATTACAACTCGTAATGTTATATTTTGCGTGGAAGGTAACACGAATACATTTACAAGCTGTTATGTTCAGAGTTTTATTTGATTTGGGCAGTTGTGATGTCACTCTGTGTCCACAGTGCCTTCATAGTTTTAATAAAGTATGTTTGATTGAAGTAAGTTTGGCCTGCTTATGAACCCCTTCTAGAATCAACCTACTTCCTCTTTTTAGCCAAGGAAACACCTGCTTCTTACACCCATGCGAATTCCCAATACAACAGTTTCTTTGTACCTCAAAACTACAAACACAATACAAAAAGAATTTCAAAAGATTTCACTTTTGAAAATATAATTTCAGCTTTCTTGACTATATTTTAAGAACTTTGAGAATATGCTATATTATTGTACTATATGTTCTACAGTGATAGTTAAACGTACATTGCAGTCTACTGTGACTGCAATGTACTGTATCTCCTCCACACGCCCAATATGTAAAGTAGTGTGTATGTGTATGTGTATGCTGTAAACCACCATTTCACTCAGTAATTAAAGAGAAGTTGACCAAACTCATGGGCCAGGTAAGTAAATAATGTACCTATTTTTATCATTTGAATTTTATTTTTTGTACTTATAGTAACTAACCAATTAACAAGCATTACCAGTGAATTCGGTTCACTTAATTAAATTCAGTGATTTTTAGACGTTTGTATGGAATATTTTAATCAAGCCAGCAGATAGTACTATGAGGATTCTCTTATTTTTATGCATCAACATTGTTTAATGCTGGATCCAATACTACCATCGTGTGATTAAAAAAATATAGATTTGCTTTTGGAATGTTGATATTTTGTTTATTTGCAGAAAACCTCCCGTGAAGATTTATACCCTGGGGATATACTGGAATATCCTCGGAATGAATACTTCTCTCACTTTGGAATTTACTATGGAGAGAGGGATGGAGTTCCTTATGTGGCTCACTTAACATGTAGAGGTAGGCGTCGAAAAGGCCGCTTTATAAGCATATAATGGGACATGGTCTGGCGTGGTTACACCCGTACCCCACCGACTGGCTGGGAACTGAACCGACTGATCCCTACCTGTATTTTTGTGTTTGCTATTGCATGCATTCAGTGTAAGTATTTGTTTTTTAATGCGTGCGTGTGTGTCAGATTCTGACTCACAGCTTGTGCTCTTCGGTAGAGCTATGAGGTCACACGTCAAATTGGATCCTGTGGAGTTTGTCGGTAAAAAGTACAAGGTAAAACACGCACACGCACACGCACACACACACACACACAAAAGCTGTTGAAAGACTGTATAAGCCTAAATTAAACCGCTCATACAGTTGACCTCTTCACTTTCAGGTCAACAACATGTTCGATGGGTCGTTCCCAGCCAAGGACTTCCACACCGAAGTGAAGCCGGCCATAGATGAGTTAATTGGCCGGGAGGTCACGTTTGACATCCTGTTCCACAACAGTGAACACCAGGCAACACTCTTCAGATATGGAGTCAAGAAATCTGAACAGGTAACTGCAGCCAAACACCAGAATCATCCTGTATTAGCCTATGTTTTTCCTTGTCTTGGGAAAAACGTTTTGTGTTGGCATAAATAGGTCTGTCTGTGTGTTACAGATAGAGACGATCTACAAACATATCATGCCGGCGTGGAAGAAGCTTTTTAGAGATAAGAAATTGTAACTTTGTACCCAAGCAGTAAGCAACAATTTACTTATCAACGAAACCACAGTTGACAGCAGACTGTATTTTGGGATATGGCCACAAGGGGGTAGCAGTGCCTGTGATCTGGTTGTGCTCCGGTTATGTAGGGCCTGTTAGAAGCGGTCCCCCTCCCCAAATAGCTGGAAATGAACCGTATGAATTAAAATCTAAAAACGTCTGACACTAGAATAGATTACTTTGTGTTCATCTAGGAATATTGTAAGTATTAGCTAAAATTACAATATACTTTTCACTAATACTTTAGTGAAAATAGTACTTTAGTGAAATACTTTATCTGAAAGTATATACTTTTAGCTAGCATCTCATTTTGTATCCCATATAGCTTTATTTTCAACTGTATGTATTCACTTTTAAATATGATCATTATCATGATGTCAAATTCAGTAGAATATGTATTGTGAATGTTTTCCTTTTGGTAATCTCTATTTAGTAAGTTAAAGAGAATTTCACCACAATAGACAGTGCATCAATCACAATAGCACAAACAGTTAGCCATTATTATTTTTTATATAATGAAATATACAGAATGTACTGATTGCAATAGTCATAAAAACAAACTTGGGCTTGACGCATATAGAGGGGTAAGTATTTGCAGGCAATAATGCTTTGTTATAATTTAATATTTCCCAGTTTGAAAAAGCATGCTTGCTGTTATTGTGTCAGATTAACAATGGTTCATTAAAGCATTTTTTAAACTGAGCGCAGAATATTCTGTTCTGGATTTTCTGTCCACCATTCGGTCCCATCACAGTTTGGACGTCGGTGCACAAGGTAAGTCTTGAAGCCAAGATATCAGCAAGCGGTTGACCTCAGATGGCCTAAGACGCACACAAACACACACACACACATATATTGTACTATCCTGACAGAATGGCACACGCACACACATTAATACATACTTCTCCATTTGGGTCCAGTGACCACATTCCTCGATGTGTCCCCTGGTCAGACCTGGTATCTGAAAAAAGAGAGGCGTTGTTAACGGGGGGGGGGGGGGTTTCATTAAGATTGTGTTGAATAAAAAGGGGAAGTTGTGTCTTGCCCTGACTGTTGTCTTCTCACCCTAACTGATGTTCGCACAGGAAGCATTTAAAATAAGTAAGACAACGCAGATGAAGTTACTGAAGTTGGTTCTATTTATTCTGAAAGCAGCTGCTGCAAGCTGTCTGTCTGTCTGTCTGTCTGTCTGCGTGCGTACTCACCATATCTTCCATACCCTTGGACATGTCTGCTGAAAGTACAGGGTCTTTTCCAGTTGTCACCATGAGAGCTGGCATCATCAGCTAACAAGTAAACATACAGTTATATTAAGACACACTGTTTGAATGCAGGTGCCTACATCTAGAGGACACATAAGACTAAGATACATTTATTTTGTTCTTCCGTCTAGCTATTTATACTGTACTTCTTGTGTACCGTTCATTTTATTGTATACAATAAATAGTTACATTTGATGAATGACATTTTTCTGAGTGCGATGTGACAATGTGAAAATGTATGTCACGATTATACTGGCCAAAATATTTGCGATAGACGATATTATCGCAATTATTTATTATGTTATTATTAAACTCTTAAAACGGCACTAAAACATTACGGAATCATATCTTATATTTAGTTAAGAAACAAAGATTTTTATTTTATAATGACACACGTACGGTCAAAGCCTAGAATACTTTGGTGATTGACTGGAAAGATGCAGGCTAAAACAAATCTATCCATAAATCAATACAATTGGACTGTACAAGTGAGCTAGACAGCTTTTTTCAAGTCACTTGGGGAAATATATTTATGTAAGGATATTTATGATTATCAAAATAACGCTCATTCACCACGACACGATTATAGTCAGTATTTTTACCACGATAATCGCTAATATCATACATCGTTCCATCCCTTGACGTGACATACCTTTGCTTGTGGACGAGAACACATCCACTTCCAGTTCCTCTCAATGTTTCGGTACCAGTTCAACGGACCCCTGCGTGACAAACGGTGTGGATGAAATGATTCTGAATCGATTCACTGAATAAAACATGACAAGGGAAGCAATTAGCACTCGCACACCTGAAGCCTCTGTCTTTGTACTGGCTCACATAGTAATTCAATGCCTCCTCAGACAAAAAGGGGCTTCTGGGAATCTCTTGAGGCGCCCCCGCAAACAAGCCACCTACAACACAGTACATATTAGTGTCTTCATTTACTGGCCATTTTCAGCTTTGTGCATTTTGTTGATTGCTTGAGTGCATGCTCCCTCTACAGGTCAAAAGTCTATTATTTTATTTAAAGGAAATGTCCATAGAACTATGTTAATCAGGCGTCCAGCAATTGAACCCTGCTCTGACCCTAGCATTGTTAGCACTGGGACCAACACTGGACTTACCTCTTGCACGGACCCCAGCAGTGGTGAGAGAAGGCTGATCTGCCTGAGAATGAACACACACACACAGTGTTGTCTTGCGCAAACAAACACACTCATCACATAGTGCATCATCTAGTTTCTACCTTACTATTATTGTTAGCCAGTAATATTCAATTTATTGTTTCTACCTCTCTAGACTTGGGTCTTCACTGTAAACAAAATAAATATTCCTATTCAGTAAATGGAATGAGGCGTGTGTGTGTGTGTGTGTGGGGCTTTCCTCACAGTATCTCCTGAGAGCAAAAAGAACAATTTGAATGTTCTCGCCAAGTCTTTCTCCAGCTCTGCCTCTGCTACACCCTGCAACACACAAACATGCACGCACGCATTGAGAGAATAAATCAAGTTTCAGTTGATTACTGCTGAACACACACACACACACATACAGTATATATACACACACACGTGTGTGTTTGTTCACACTTACGGGTTCTTGAAAATACAGTTGGTAGTCAAATATGGGGATGGCCTTTATCCTCTCCAGGGGATTCACAGAGGGGCTCACAGGAAACATTGGGATGTTTAGCGATGCCACTGCCCTACACACACACACACACACACACTTGAGCTTTAGTGATACACAGAAATGGGGAAACGTGCATGTTTCAACAATGCATACTGTATGTGTATGCAGTATGTCTACGTGTACATGACATCTGTGTGATTGTACAGTATACATAGATGTGTGTGTGTCCTAACCTGACTCTCTCTGGGTGATACCTAGCCATGGCCCAAACCAATGCACCACCCCAATCATGGCCCACCAGGGTCACCTGTGGGATTTGCTGGAGACAGACAGACAGACAGACTGGTAAATTATTTAGAGGTCATGACCATGAGACAGTATTGTATACAATAAATAGTTAATACTGAACTAAAGCATTGGGATTGGAGGTATATGTTTGAGAGAACAAAGATATAATGGAAGACTGAAAGAATCAAGCTAAAACCCCATGTAGGACCCCACCCCATAAAGTGACCCAACAACAGCCTGTTAACAAGCATGAACATAAAGTTAACACATCTGTGCCGTCAAACACTCACCATTTTGTCCAGAAAGGTGATTATGTCCTAAACAGACATGACAGAATGCGTTATAGTACAGACCGTATGTGTATATGTATGTATGTATGTATGTATGTATGTATGTATGTATGTATGTATGTATGTATGCGAGACTCATACCTGGCAGAGCTGCTCCAGAGCGTATTCTTCTATGTCTGTCAAAATGACATTACTTTCAAGTCAGGTGTGCAAGTCAGGTGTGCAAGCAAACTGAGTGCATATTTGGCATAATCGGGGTCTGCCATATCAGCAAATAGAATTTAGACTCTCTTTGCCCTCTCTGAAAAGTATCTGGCTTGAGTTTTCCATTCTATTAGTTTAACAACTCCGGCTTGCAGTCGGCTAATGATTAATCACCATTTATCATCGAGGCCAGGTTTTTGGTGGTTTGAATGAGCCTAGGGTTTGAATCACAACATTTCCTAAAACATGAGCAAATCATTTTACTCACCTTGAGGGGCTGTGGACTCTCCGTAACCTTTCATGTCCAGTGCCAACACTCTGAATCCCGCTCCTGCCAAAGCCGGTATCTAGCAGAGAGCATTGATAAATAATAATATAAGCAGGCTGATGCAAAGTACTACAGTCTTAACCATTGGTTGCGTTTGTATACCTGATATCTCCAGGAGAACCAGCTCTCGGGAAACCCATGGCACAATAACACTGGTGGGCCTGCACCCATTTCAACGTAGTGGGTCCTGACCCCTGGCTGGAAGGGAGAGGTCGCTGTATTATTGTTGGCAGTGCACAGGTACGACTAGACAGCTTAGCGTTCCATGCAGAAAGAATGCACTGTACAGTCTATGGCTACAGAATATTGATCTAATTCTAATTATATTATCTTGTATGAATGTAGAATGTATGCATGTGATTTTGTGGGTGAAATTTGTGTTTTGTCTTGCTATTGAGACAAGCAACACTGGAGGCCTTTCCCATATGACCCCCAGAGACTGTACAATGTCTTAGACTTCCACTGGGTGGTGTGCAAACTGAGTCTACAGCTTTGAGCTGTGCATTTGTCTTTGCCTTAATGGTGACATATCCATGTGACACGTCAGTGGGTCTGCAAGACAATGGAAGGTTTTCCGGTGCGGATGTCTGGAACACAGAATCGCAAACAATGTCTGAATAACATTTTCTGTTTAATTAATTTACTTTTAATTTAGTTTTGCTATCTTTAACATCTACCTTTTATGCTGACATTGGGATATCAATAATTGTGATGTTGGAATTTTTTTTACAGAGCTAACTTGGGATTACTGCCAGTAAAGACTTGTTTTTGGCAAGGAGAAAGGAGGGGCAATTCCAGATAATACATATCACGAATACACAGCCGGAGAGGAATTTATTTTCATAGCAAAAAGATAAATGTTATCTAAAACTTCACATGGGTTAGGTTGTGGACTGGTTGTATGCTATGGGGCTTTAACATAAATTCAATATCTTCTATCTACAATGTGTCATATGTCAAATTCCCTGACTTTTCACTGACTGAAAATTTTTATTAAAACAATGAAATATCTTTGTTTTTAAAGACAGGGCTTTTGTCATAGATACACTAACTGAAAAATATAATACTACTCATGTAACTATTCAGACCAATTATTTCAAGATTAGCTGAAACAACTCAAAATTCTCTAATATTCCACCCAAAACATGATCAAATTCCCTGACTTTCCACGTCTGAAATAGTTTTGAGCCCTGCATCCAAACCTCCCACACACACACATAAAATGGCCATGCTGTTTGTGCCTTACATTCTCTCCTGTGAAGCGAGCCAGTTCACTGAGAGCATCAGTCAGGTTTTTTACCAAGATGGCCTTCATGCCTACTGTTTCAGCAGCCACCACACTCTCCTCATCCACATCCAACCACACTGCCTGTATCAAGACAAATCACAGAGAAAGGAGTGAATATGGCAATACATATTAATTCAGAAAAATAGTTATTTAGCAAGTATAATCTCCTCCTGCATACATTCGCACACATCCACAACAACATGTAATCATTTGGAGACTTGTTTGGAAGACTATGTCCTGTTTACATGCCTGTGGTATGAACTAAAGTCTGAAAGGATCAAATTCCTGTACATTAGTTTCTCGTGAAAAATTTCCCTTACTGGCACCGTTAGCCAGGAGGTGCAACCGTGTGTGACAACCATTAGCGGGCATTCAGACTACGTTCAAGTGATCGTAAAACGATGATATTCATACACACATTGTAGCCTGGTGTATCTAGATCCAAAATTGTGAACAGGGTCCGGACTCGCTCGGGTTAATAGAAAACTATTGGGGCAGTCTTCAACCAATCGGTGTCACCGCAACCGTTTGTATCGCGTCACAGCTACTGCCATTTCCAAACACACGCTTGGCTGCAACTTCATCGCACTTAATATCAACCCCACTGGCTGTGTGAACACTAACGCCAACAAGGATTCCAGACTAACATCCGGAATACTTGAATACTTGAATGCTCTCTGCGGATCTAGGATCATCTATCTTCTTGAACCAAAGTGATTCATAATTGTCTTCACGGTTGTCAGGGGGAGCCAGGCTAATCGCTTTGACCACCGTAAACCAATCACAAGGAGAAAAAAAAACACTTAGCAGTTGTGGGCACCAGCCAAACTACACTTTTGGTACTGTAGTTCCGCAGTCTTGTTAAGTGTGTTTGTGTCGACATATGTGTGTGTGTGCCCTAAGTGTTCTTTATACCCGCTGCGGTGCGACTCCTAGACGCTGCAGAGCAGTCGTGAACATGGCCGGCTCTGGGACCCTGTGACCCAAACGACAGGACTGGAAGACCTCATCAAAGTGGAGACTGAGCATAGAAAAAAGGCGGGCTGAACTGGCTCCATCAGCGCAGTCATCTACCCACTGATTGGCTACCAGAGCTGTCAGCAGCCCTGATAAGTAAGAGAGGATATCTGTTAAATATTACATCAACTATGATTGTTATTCTACTCCAATAAATGCATTTTAATATACAATCATCAATGTATAAGAGGCCATATTTAGCCCGAAATGCTGACTTACGTTAAACTCTGAACAGTCCTATTCAACATTTATAGTGTCGAATGTCCCATGACAGGCGTTATGTACAGTCAATTTGTAAAATATTAAATATAATGGTGTGTGTCTATTTACCACTTCGACGTAGATTGACAGCAGTCTGCAAGACATCAGCATTGACGTCTTTCTTCTCTCTTAATTCCTCTATTAAACCCCTGACACTAAAGTTTCCCTTAAGAGTCAATCCCTGGACCTCCAACTCCTTCAGACACTCCGTCTCCAGGTCTGAAACCATCTACATGCACGCACGCACGCGCACACAGACACGTGCACACACACAGACGCACAGTAGTAGAGGTGAGTAGAGCTCTACATAATGTAGGCTAATCGTGCCATGTTGTGCCCAATGCATAGCCTATTTAGAGTCACTTTCCAGATTATAGTTTTGTTTACACATCTGTCAATGAAGATGCTTGTTTGACCCAGGCGCCAAAGTAGGCACCTAATTTATCAAAGAAGCAAATCGACAGGCTTTTAGGACTTCTAAAGTCCTTTCGATTTGTCGTGATTCACTCAATGTGGGGTCTGAGGGGACTCCTAAATTAGGAGGGCCAGTGAAACATAACTAAATGATGTATTTTGCAATGAAAGGGGTAAATAACCCTAGGATGCATGACCCAAAACCTTCCCAAAACAAAACGTTTTACACGACATGGGTCGAAATGCATTGCTTATAACGGCAAAAGCATGATTTTGAGCATATGTATGGATATTAAATGCAATATTTCACATATAATTGAAGGTAAAGGCCTGAGACTCACATGATTTATTCCCCTGTTTGTGCTTAACAAATCCTGATATTATTCATCTGACTCAACCCATGTATCTTTCCTATAGCGCCAACTTATGGCAAAACGTACCATACATTTAAATTAGAATATTCAATAGGGTAAAACATTAACATCGTCTCATTTCTGATTTCTGATGTGTATTTTCACATTAAAACCATTTTCATTTTTACATTGGGAGTTAAAATCTAAATCCATGGAGTTTCTTGTGTGTGACTGTGTTACCATAATGGGTATGGAAATGCTGAGCCCTATTTGAAGAAGTGCGATTCACATTAACCGCAATTAAAATGTTCTTTTACTTGCACAGTAGCACTTCTGTCTGTCTGTTGCCCTCAAACATCAAAGAGCTTGCACCAAACAACATGGCCTTGTTCATGGTTTACCCCTCATCTGACCACTGCTGAGTGGGAGACCCTATTGGTTGTGATTGCCATGAATTGTAAAAGTGGCTCACATCTTCATCAATGCCAATTTTCCTCACAGACTGCTCTCCTAATATATCCTAGACCTTGACATGCACCCTTTTTATACAATCAACATATATATCATAAACAATGTATGTTGATAATATATTCAGCACTAAACAGCGAGTTTTTACATCATTGCCATGGTAAATTATTGAGATGATATACATGTTGCCTAGGGGCGCTGTAAGAAAGCAGAATGAGGGTTAAGGTAATGACAGTAAGGGTTTATTTAGCAAAATGAGATATGGAAATGTGGTCATTACAGCTATCTTGAATAATGTTTGAAATAATACTTTTTGACATGCAAAAATGGGCAAAATCAGCATGAAATCTTTTTTTTCCTCCAGAATAAAAACGTATGTGTAACTTCAGTTTTCAGTCAAAAAAAGATTATTAAGGATTACATAGAATATTATGAAATGTCTTTCTGTTCTAGAATTACACAGGAAAAGGTACACCTTCGGGTCAAATTGACCCATGTCGTGCATCCTAGGATTAAAACGGTAAAAGCTAAATTTTTTGTAGCCTATAACACATATGCCTAATGTAAAGGAAACTTTGTCTCACCTTAGAGAGAATTATTTCACCCCTCTCTGCCTGATGCAGAGCGCTATCCCCGCGAGACATCAGCGTGGACAAGAAACCACTGAAACGGACAAATGTTGTTTTGTTTGTGTAATGCAAAAATACTAAATACGATTCCTCATAGTTTATGTTACCTGGGAAGATTAAGCGATATCTCGAATTTGTCGAAAATGTCGCGACGCGAAGTGGCGACAACTCCCCATAAATTGAACAACACAGCTGTTATCTCCGCCATGGTTTAGGCTTCTGCACCTCAATTCAAATGCTGCGCTCTGCGAGGTTATTCAGGGCAGAGCTTCTTGTAACTAGATATGCCTTGGCGCCGCAGACTGTGCTAAAAATCGATCACACATGCGCATGAGTTTCCAGCCCATTTTCACACCTGATCATCAACGAACAATACCACTTGTTTGCGCTTGTTATAGCCTATTTACCATAACCCATATCACACACACAGCACATCATGTGCATGATGCATCCTATACCATACTGTATGTAAAAGGCTACATTGCATCATACAAAATAGCCTAAGAATGTGAACACATTATTAATGACATAAGATTGATTATTGTGCAATGTTATTTTATGAGTCCTACAGGCCTAGAGAGTTGATTAGAATTGTGCAATGTTTTTGGCTGTGTCCTGTAGGCGAGTTCGGTTATTGGTTTATTGCCCCAATATTTTAAGATAAATGCTTATGTTTAGGGATTAACCTAATGTTGGCATTTAGATGTTTGATGAAAGAAGACAAATAGCAATACTGCCAGAAGTTTTAGCTATTGGTTCTATAGGAGTAGGTCTGATTCTTGGTTTAAGATAAAACAGGAACATATCCTGCAAAATATAGAAATCTTTGGAGCCTTATCGCAGATGTATTTCCTCTGTTTCAGGAAGGAAATGGAACTATTTTATTGGCCCTAGCACTCAAATGTTTAAGTGGTAGCCTAATTCTTAAGTGCTTCAGTAATAAGAAAAAGCAAATAACAAATAAAAACACAATTAAAGCCATATTATGCCGGTATATTTGTTTTGGGCACCCTGAGTTGCAGAGTGTATGGCTAATTAAATATTGTGTATACAAACATACATTTGTGTTTTGAGTTTGTCACACCACAGACAAATGTGATATTAACCACCCAGCCAAATTTGAATTAATATAATATATCACCAAGAATATATAAATACATTACAATATCATAAAAATAACTAGTATTTTATCTTCTCAAATGCTTGGGGTGTGTCAGCAGATGAAACAGTCTGTGAGTCTGCCAATAATTACTTCCTCATATTTTCTATGTAAAATATTTATAACAGATGGCTCAAATTTGAGATTTAGGTCTTCTTTATTACATTAAACTAAATAAGATATGCATATAAAACATCTATTTTTCTTACTTTATTTTGTTATGCAATTTATTTTACCATATCCCCAGTACAAATTAATCAATTCATAAAGGACTCTAAATATTCTTTAATTATGTTATATATGTTAAATTATCTCTAAACATTCATACCAGGGGAAAGTATATTTAATTCTTAAAAGTTTAATAATTTAGGCCAACTGTTTGTTACACAGTTTTTGTGTTATAATTTTATATATATATATACAATAAATGAGTTTCCACTGAGGCCATATTCAGGAAGTGACATTGTCATTATGGTAATTATTCAAAGGCACAAAGTAAGATAAGCATAAACTCACCCATATTTATTTTCCATGATGTTGTTGTATTCAGTGTAACTTCTGTGTAAATGTCCCTATCGGGATGGAAAAACGTCACAATAGTCTATATGTCTGAACATTATTCATAACATATTTTTAATTAGGGACTGAGCTTGACCAATGTTTTTTCTTTATATGTCCCTATTCTGATATATGAAAAATCGAAACTTTCTTTTTCTTTTTCAAACGTTGTGAGGACAAAATGTTACCACATATCAGGCATACCATATTTCCCAAACAATCTCTGTATTTGCTTTACGGTCTTTAAAGAGTAACTGCACCATAAATGGATCCACACTGAAAGCAAACCATGATATTATGCATTTGACAAAAAGGGTATTAGCTTACAATCACTGATTCTACCTTTAAGCCACCTTTAAAAGTAGGCTAGAAATGAACAAGATAATAAACTTTTTGGCCAAACTCACCAAATATTGCTTGGCCGTTTGCTAGCTGGCCATTTTCTGTGTATGCTGGACAAAGAATCAGATAGTAATACACAGCCCTGGCTCCATAGTAACACAAACAAAGTGGTGCAGATCGTACACAAGAACAACATCCTCATAGTCTTCGAAATGTGTTTCCAATGAATGGGGCGGAGCTTCTGAGCGAGCACCCTATGGCATGGAATTGAGTGTTTTTTGGTTAGATCTATAGTTCAAATATCAACCAGCTTTCTCTAGAATTACTTATATACCTTTGTGTGGAAGAAGGGCTTGCAAGGTCATCAGGAGCTTTATTCTCCAGGTAGGGTCTCCCAAAAAGAACATGTCTCGGGAGAAGGTCCAGACAAATACGGTCCAATTATTCTCTATGGCTGTAAATAATAATAACTAGTTTACCGTGCCTGGATCAGTGTCACTGGGAACTAACCCTGGAGCCAAGTGTGGGGTAGATTTAGAAGTTGAGCATCCTCTGGCTGGGCAGCCCACGTACACCGGCCGGACGGAAACATTTTGCGGACCCACCCCACCACCCCGTGAGATGACCATTGGGGAGCGGTGAAATGCCGGTAGGTGTTCCAAGCTGCAAAGGCAGAAACTATACCTTGGCACATGGAACGTATCCTCTGGGGGAAAAGGAGCCAGGATTGGTGCATGATGTTGATACATACCATCCTATTCAGTTGTCCAGGGTGAGAGGTGCTGGCCAGGAGTAGATGACAGGGTCATCTACTCCAGGAAATACAGCCTGTTCTATAAATGTATACATCTGTAAATTATTTTACCGGCTTAGTTGTGGCCTACTTTTATACATGGCACTGTAGGCCGCCCTACACATTATTGTTGGCCTTGCAACTAAATGTCTTATATCCTATGTTATATGGGGTCACTGTGCCGTGTTTCTATAAGCCAAGCCAGTCAGCCTTGGCCCACACAACCTCAGCAGTAGGTCATATAGAGAATATAACATTGTTAAATGTTTGTTTAGACATGTTTGATGCAATCTGTCAGGTCAATTTTATTTATATATTCACATTACAGTCTCAAAGGGCTGCACAGGCTTAAGTTTCAAAAACCCTCTTAACCTTCACCTCTACCTGGGCAAGGAAAAATGTCCATAAAGTCCACATAAAAAAGTAATTAACATTGGGAAGTGACAACAGAGGGAGGAATCCACCCTTCCAAGACAGTTAAGATGCTCTTTTGCAACGGCAACCTGGACAATATAGATCACTATCGTGCAAAACTGTTTCACATAGGCCACACAGTAAAATACCAATAGCCTAATCAATATACAAGTTGAGCAAGAATAGGTCAATTTAAAACAGTATAGATCAGTTGTGTGCAAATGATATAGCATTAACAATAGGTATTTACATTTGAGCATAACTGTGCAAATGCTACTATAAACAGTGCACAAATTAAGTAGCGTTAATAGCGCGTACCATGACTGGTCTGGACAAGATCTCAGTCAGAAGTACTTTAGAAGCTGTGAGGTCGATTAGGGTTTCAAGGTTTTTGGTTTAATTCATTCCAGCTTTTGGCAGCTGAGAACTGGAAGAAGTGGGGCCCAAAGGAAGCCTGAGCTGAATGGTATGCTAACACATTGTGTAGTAAAACAAAAGAATGTTTTGTAAAAAGCTAAATTTGTATGCTTTGATCATTCCCTTCACACATTTGAATGGCTTAGTGTGCTAACCATTCTGGAAAAAAACAGACAGAGATAGGCTTTTAAACCCTTGCTCAATGACTAATGTTGAAACAATTTTTCCACATTAGTTCCTGCCAAAACTAGGCAATGAAATAATTGAAAGCAGCTTTTATACAGTATTGGAAGCAGTTATTCGGTTTCTCATGCTAGAAAATTCCCAGGAAACCTCTCAACCTCTCTCTCTCTCTCTCCCTCCAACAGAAACACACATTATTGTTCGTGTAATATTTAGATCAGTGAAAGTGATAAGAATTTCCTGAAATGTAGGATAATAAACTGACCACCAAGATGTACTAGCTTGGAATAATTAATCAGCATCACAAATAACAGTCATGAAATCATGGCAGACTTGCACTGCCGGTGAGCACTGAACAAAGACAGCTGTGCACACTAAAATGGGCACAGCTAACAGAAGAATATCATAGGAACTACTAGTATATTTTCAAAAGTACAGATCTATTAATATACATCATTATGCATTTCATTAAGCCATATATGCCCACAAATATTCTGCTGTGCAATAAGTGAATATACTGTACTTTATGTTGATTATACTAAGAAGCAATACATTGACAAAAATATAATTAATTTAATGATAAAGCCAATTAGATAGAACCAAAACACAGAACATTTGTTTGATGTCACTGTGTAGCATAAAGCATTTCCTTTCTTTTGGCATACATCGGGCTGAGAGAATAGACTGCATCAGTAATGCATGTGGGCAAAAGAGAAAATGTGCCAAAGAAGCATCAGTCGACCCTTGAGACCAGCAGGTATCTGTATTTAGGCCGTGGAGACAAGATGGCGTCCAGCATGGAGTTGATGACCATGTCTACATTCTTAAAGCCCGCCTTGCAGGTGGACAGGAAGTACTCGTTGGCCAGCTCCACATACTGTCGGTTGAATATTCGCTTCCGTTTGTCGTCTAGCCTCTCTCAGATCTCCCCTCCTGTTTTCATACTCAAAATATTGGTCGCTTGGCCAAAGTTTCCTGGTTGAATGATGCTCACCTGGTTGTAAACACACAGTAGATGTTTTCATTTACAACCATATTGACTCATAAGATGCCTACTTGCATTTCAGCATGTCCTGAAGGTTTGACTAAAGGAGGTTTTAATGTGACACTCAGTGTAAGTACACACAGATACAGTTAAGAGTTGTTTGTATAGCAAAACATATATATCTCCTTTGTGTACTTTATTTAAATGTACTTTATTTTGGTTTTTCATCATACTGTACTGTATATAGACCTGTATGAAATTACCTTGACACCAAAGTTGGCCATTTCAACTCTTAGGCAATCTGCAAATGTCTTGAGTCCCCATTTAGACACGCTGTACATCCCCATGTTGAGGCAATTGAAGAATGCGATGATGCTTGACACAAAGACCATTCGTCCTGTGAAGCAAATACAATAGTTAAAATACAGTATATGGGAATATTGCTTTAATCGGAAATTGTTGACTTTGGGCAAATATGAGATTACAGCAAGGCGAAAAACAACGTGTGAGTATTTTACCTTTGGAAGCATGAACCATGGAAAGAAAGGCAAGGGAGGTCCTGATGCATCCAAATACGTTGACATCAGCCATGTTACGATAATCATCAACGGTGCTCCATTCTGTCTCACCCCAGTCAGAGATACCACAAGTGCCCAGAAACCTGAAAGGAATCCAAAACATCGCTCCATTAATCATATCTAACAAAAACAGAACATATTTGCTTCGATCTACAACATAGCAATTGCTGACAACTGCAAGCTACTGTTAGCCTAATAACTAGGCCTACCTCCTTCCTCAGGCAGGTAATCTTGGACCGTCTTCTTGGCCTGCTGTACATCCTCATCATTTGTGATGTCCAGCTTGAGAACCTTCAGATTGCCAAAGCTCTCTCTCTCAGCAGGCTCTGTGCACCCAGGCCGCCGGGACACAGGCACCCGGCAAACACTACGAACCCTTGGAGGTCCAGACGCTGTGCAAGGTGATGTCCGAACCATCTGTCGCAGCCCGTTATGAGGACCGCGTGCCCAGCGCTCTCTGGGACACGGTTGCCACGACGACGGTACATACTACCGACCACGATGACGACAGCCGGTATGGAGAAGATGACAATGTTTTGGCCGATGACGTGTTTCCATTATCTCCATTTACAAATGGAAGACAACAGAGCATTTTGATAATTCAAATATATTTTCACAATGCTTCCATGTGACTTACACAGAAAACCATCTTATTGACAAAAGCAAATATTATTATGTTGCTGCTGGCTTTCAAATGTAACGAGACTTTGACTTTTAGATTTTTTGTAAACACTTTGAGCATTTGTCAGAGGCTATGTACTCTGAAAGACCTGTTATGTTAAAAGAGAACCCAAGGATGTTGACTCTGTTAATTATTTTGAACATGCACTATGCACTTTACTTTTGGACTGTTGCAATAGCAGACATCCCAACCTGCTAGAACTCATTTCAGGGAGGGAGTTCCTAGTCCTCTGTGTCATAAACCATAGCGTACATTAATCCTTATTTGTTGTTTGTTAGTAAATGGAAATATGTTCGGTTAAACCCCTTGACACTAATTGAAGCGTCAAGGGGTTCCAGTCAGACTGCAGCCGAGTTAGCGTATAGTATTCCCCCAATTCCGGTTTGTGTATATTCAGTGCAAGCGTAGGTATCTTATGCAAGTGCTGGTTTCTCCTATCACCGGTCAGATTAAGAAATATCATCCGGTTCTAGGAAGCAATGTTTTTGGTATTTCATGTGCTTTTGAAGTTGCAAATATAACGAAATTGTGCAAAAGTTGTTCAGTTGTATTAAGATATAAAAATATATGTACAAGCTTATTGTTTGTTTCTACAGCTAACACTTTTGGAATAAACCTCATAGTGACTAATTTGGTTTCTGTTTGTCGCCAATTCGCTACATCCGTCCAGAATGCCTACATTCGGCCGTAATGGCTGGAACCCAAGCCGACAGTGGTGCTTCTCGGGTTGGCGAAAATGCAGGTCCCGCCTGGGTCTTCACCGAGGCTTCCACCATGTGTCGCTAATTTGGATCATACCTAAATGTATATATATATTCTATGTTTTATATAAAAATGTACAATCTCTAATTTATTTAGCATCACCTTATGAAAGCAAAAACACTAAATTATATTTTTCTATTATTGGAAATATATTCAGCGACATAAAGTTTATTACAACTCTGTTATGGCTCTGGTTGTGTCAATTGCGAAGGGATTAATACAATACATTTACAATTTAGCAGAATTAGATTTAATAGAAAATTCCTCAACAAAACATTTAAACACATTTGTGATATAATGTAATGCAGCACGAATTCTCGCAGAAACGAGTTTCAGAGCAAGAGCGTCAACGCGTACGTAACCACTGAAAGTCAAACAAATAAATTCCCACTCGAGCGGCATCCTACTTCTCTTCCCAGTCCCACGGTCTGCTCCCTCACACGCACACACACACACACACCCGAGTCGCCAATCTGGACACGCACGCTAGAGCGCTGTATAATAAATAAATAATTAATGGTAAATCCAGCGAGAACGTCGCAAACGGCACCCACCAATAAGACAATAAGAACAACGGGGCGCTCTGCATTATCAACTTCCAGGTCTTTTCTTATTTTTCGGCAGGAGCCGTTTGCCTGGATTTGTCTGAGTGCTACAGCATGCTCTATATTGATCCCAGGCGGCACCTGCTTTACAGAGGGAAATGTAGATACATAAAATATACCAAATACAGCGTTAATGCCTAGGGAGGCTGGTCTCAGGCTCTTCCGTCTATTGGCACTATACGTCACGTAAACAGTGTTGCCAACTTAGCGACTTTGTCGCTATATTTAGCGAGTTTTCAGACACCTATAGCGACTTTATTTTTTTAAAGCGACTAGCTACAAATCTAGCGACTTTTTCTCGTGTTACTGGAGACTTTTGGAGACTCTGACGTGAAAGCCTGTATCATTCCTACTCTTGTCCTCCAGCAGCAGGTGCTGCCGTGGGCCCTTCCCCCGTCCCAACGCACTCACAGGCGGCCCCCCTGTAAGCGCTGCAGTCAGAGCCAGGCATGTTCACCCTCCGCGTCCAGACTGAAAATGAACCGCGCATGCGCCGGGATTGATGCCCCTGACTGATGCCGCCGCACTTCAAAATGTTCATATTTTACTGTGTTTACTTGTAGGCTCCTTAGTTATACTATATTAGACCATACGGTTTAAAAAAAAAAGTAGTGTCTCCATAGTGTCTCTTTATGGTTAAAGGAAGAGGGTTGAAATTGTAATATAAAAAACAAACACGAATCGACAGAAGAAAGTAGTTCTATATATTTCAGGTGTTATTATTATTTAATTTTTTTCTCTCACGACGTTATTCCTCTCCCACAGCGTCATTCACAATGGCATACACATCACATGGCAAATTATGCAAATTAGGCGATGACGTCATTTAGCGATTTCTAGCGACTTTTAGCACAGCCAATAGCTACTTTGCTTATTGAGGAGTTGGAAACACCAATAAGCAACGCTGTCAGCTCGACAGTGCTTTCTGAAATTTATAAGTAGATGTTCATTGGCTGTTAGCATTGTCATTCACGAAGTCTGTAAAATTCCGGGCGACCCTAGTAGCCTAGTTATTTAATTGCATGTATAATAACCATATTTACTCTATCTCTGCTTCAGTGTGCATTTACTTTTCTCCCTTGGCTTTTATCTCTTATGAAACATATGGTCGTGCATGTTTTATTTTTTATATTTATTTTACATATCAGGTAACCGTCTTTTGCATAATAGTCTGCAACAACAAACCACCCACATTTTACTGCCCCTGTATGCAATCTACACTGGAGAAGATAAGGTCAGTGACCCCATGGCTTCTATTCCCGCTCGGCTGAAAATACTAAATGGAGATGGAGCCATTATAAATGGACCCGTGGACTGACTGGAGCACGAGCCTCATGGCCACATGTTTGACAGGATTTGATCATTTACATGCCCCGACCAAGCGGGAATCTCCGGTGCTGAAAAATTAATACAAGTGCCAAACTTGCAGACTTTAGAACATTGGCACTGAGACAGAATCACACTCCAAATGCAAATGCAAATAAAGCCTGATTTATTTTTTAGAAACGCTAAATTACTATTTATGGTCACAAACCTTCCCTTTAAAGCTCCAAGAAATGTCACTATTTTCTGTCTGCCACCATGACGATATCAAAGAAGACAGAATAAAAAATAAAACATTAAGGATATATAACTTTTGATCAGCGAAGTGTAAACATAGCTATCCATACATTTAGGAGGTTATCTATGAGTAACAACCAATGATACAACGTTTTAACAACATACCCTAAAAATTACTGCACATACATTAGGAAGAGGTGGTACGGGCATCTGGTAAGGATGCCCCCCTGGGCGCCTCCCTTGGGAGGTGTTCCAGGCACGTCCAGCTGGG
>JAODOY010030375.1:0-22415 GCA_025399855.1 Forbesichthys papilliferus | reverse complement strand
GGAGGCCTGACTAATGCCTACATATAAAGCATTGCAATAGTCCAGGCGACTTGTTATAAAAGCATGTATGACTTTCTTGAAGTCCTTGAAACATAAAAATGGCTTTAGCTTCGTTAAACAATCTTGACAATCATACTGCCCTATAACTTGATGAAAGTGCATCACTACTCACCAGAATGCAGGAAATTAAGTGTTTGATGCTCAACATTTTCTTGGGGAACTCCAGACTCCAGAACTCCCAGACTCCACACTTAATATGTCTTTCCCTAAAATAATAATAAAATAAAAACAGTAAACCTATCCCCTTCATTGACATCATGTCACCTTGCCATACCTTGGATCTTGATGAAAACAACGCCGCTGGCTATAGTGATTTTCCAACCTACCGGCCACTCAAAGAGTTCACCTCAACACTAGAGGCAACCAGTCTCCAAACACCTGTTACCCGCTCTACCCAATGCCACTGCTGCAAATTGTATACTTTTTAACAATAAGATATATGACTAATACAAATAAGCAATGAGTATTACAGCCACAACATCAGTGAATGTGCTCTTCTACAGACTGTTGCAAACTAGAAATGGTGGCATGTTATCCTCTTGATGGATCAGCAGCACGGATAAAGCTCATTTTTTTAATGAATTTACATTTTAAGCACAGTATCTTATCCTATCCCTTAAATCGCTATATTGTGCACATCAAAGCATTTACTTTTGACTATCTGGTTATCTAACAAAACAGGTTCAAATTACACCATCAATGCCAGGGACAATAAAGAATGTATTGTAAGTAAATTAATGTAAGTAAAACAAATACATGGAAAAATAAACTTGGTTGAATTATTAAATCATTTAAATAAATACAATAAATTCAACTACAGTCTTATAGTGCAGCAACTAAGAGTCAGCCTTTCACCTCCTGGCTGGTGAAGACCCACAGCTTTAATCACTGTTCTACATGGAGGCATTATGGACGGCCAGACTCCTATTGGACAGCATGAATGGCCTCAGTGTTGTGTGAACCTGAGGGGCACTGAGACAGGGATCTCCTCTGTCTCCAGACCAATGCTCCAGAGCATCCTGAGTTCCTGAAACACATTATTAGTAAATATGACATTGCAAAAGGTAATTCGCTCATTGTTATCTCATCAGCCTGGGCTAATTTACAGTGCACACGTGCAAGTGTAAACAACCGAGCTTCATATAGTCCTACAGTAGACTACCTTCACCGTTCTATTTTAGTCAAATATTCACCTATTTTACTTATGTTTACAAGTGTGATGGTCCATCTTCAGCAGACAAGTCCTGCTTTGTGGGCGTGGGTGACTCACGTCACTTGGAAATCTCCAGACTTCCTGGTTTAAAGTATTAAGGAAGCTCAGACGTTCCTAGAAATGGAGGCGGGAATAAGGAGCTTCAGTTGTCTCCAAAAAGTAATGTGCATGCGTCAAAGGGCGTACGCCAGAAACAGCTGGAGGTGTTTGAAGCAGGAAGTAGAAATAGTGTTTTATTTAATGGTTAAAAAGACCCAAATGTTGGCTACAATTAATGTCGACATTTCATACACTTGCATATTACAAGTCTACACGCAACGTCGACACGACACGACACTTTTGAATGAAGTGCCCTTTTCCAAATTCCTTGTTAATCAGTGTGCCATATACAAGGCCTAAGTTTAATTATGACATCACATCTAAATCGAATAAGGAATCTGTCATTTTATTCCAGCTATAGGCACCATGAATAGCAACATTTCATTAAAAAAAATTGTTTCTCATATACTCAGGATATAATAATTATATAACTGTATAAAATGCCATCCATGAAAACATCCATGTCTGAATGGAAATCAATTATACCAAAATAACACCAATTTGGGTTACAGTATATCTAGTTATAAATATCACTTATGGGGATAATTAAGATAACAAGCATAACAATGAGAATAGTACAAGAACGTCATTCTTATGAAATATCTGATTTGAAATCGTTAATCTTGTTAATCAGAAATAATTTAAATATTTTTTTAATCCTGTGTGGTTACAGATTACAGTTCCCATTTTAGCTAGATGATTGCAATGTATTTTCTGATTCAACATGTTTTGCAATAGCTTCAATTTCGCCACTAAATTGTTGTGAACAACAATCCATCTGTCATGTCAGGTTACATCTCTGCCCCATCCTTGAATGCTTTCTCACGCTTGGTCTCAAAATGGCATTTAACACTCGATGTTCGGCAAACAGCATTTTCAAGACAAAGTACACACAGCACGGTCCTTCTGTAACACAAACTCCCATTGTTGTGTCCAGGAGGTCTGAAATGCCCGAACATTTACTACTTTAACTTTCTTAGTTTGCAGACTTGCTACCGCTCTGGCTCCAGCGGCGTACTCGGCTACTACGGTACGGTAGCCAATCAGAGGCTAGTGTTTGCTGTACGCGGATGGATCAATCAAACTAGGTTGCGCTACTACAATGTCTGTGGAAGTAGGCTAATTTCCCATGCGGATTGTAAGACACCGAACTATATTAACCGGATAAGCGTGTAGCCTACTTAAAAAAAACAAAGTAAAAAAAAAAAGATATTGCCAGTGTGCCATTGGTTAAGCTTGCGTGCCCTGATGGCACGCGTGCCTAGGGTTTCCGACCCCTGGTCTAGTCCAATCGCCAATTTAGAGGGACAACCTTTAAAATAGATCTGGCGATTTAGGAGTGAGATTTAGTGCTATGGAATAGGAATTGGGAATTAGATTTAAATTCTGCCATGAGAAAAAATACACTCACACTGGTACTTTAAATATATAAAGAAGTGTATTCAAATGCAATGCTAACAATAATTACAAAATGCGCTCAGCTGAGGGCTTTTGAACCACCTGGAACAGCAAATGTTACTATTCAAAAGCAAGTCAAAACGTATTTAAACAAACAGGGTGCAGCCTGTTCTCTTTGGCTGTATGCATGCACCACGCTGGTTGGTGCTCAGACATACTTACGCCTGTAGAACCATGGTTCTGGTTCTCATCACCTGTCAGAACGGATCGGTGCGCACCGAGCACGAGCAGGACTATCTGAGAGACACAGTCTGCAGGCCTGAGGCCCTTGTCGGGGTACGAGCTGCTTGACCCGTGACGTCCTTCTTCTGGGTCCTTCGGTACCCACTTAGATGGAGTATACACTAAACCTGCCTGGTAACAGAGTAATCTGATATCGCCTGTCTTATCTTAGGGGTCTAGTGGAGGCTGTTACAGATGTCTCCACTGACTGCAGATGTTAATGAAAATAACAAACAATGCACATGTTTTTCATAAACATCTATTATACAGCAGTATGAAATTAGAGCAATAGGTTTATCTTCATAGTTTATACTACGGTACATAAAATTATAATTTCCATAGGACACAGACTTAATTTGCATTATTTTAATTTTATAATAAATCCAGTAGAGACAGTGATCAGCTTTGTAGGCACTTGAGAATTATATGTTTTTTCAGAACATCAGCAGGAAACCTTTTATTCTTATGGTAAAATGTACAGTACATTTAGCCGTACTACTGATAGCAATTAAAATGTCTACTCCTTGATTGAGCCCGTAGAATTGTCAGTATGCAGTCTACCCATCTGTCTTTGTTCAGTATAGTGTTGTTTCCCCATTCCATGTGTTGCCTGCCTCGTGATAATTGTCTATTTGGATTCTGTCTTGAAACCTGCCTAATGTCCTGTCTTGTGTTCTGCTATTGAAGCCCTTGTGTTTCTTTTGTTCTTTGGTCATTGTTTTGTAGTGGTGTGAATTACTGCTTGAATATATTAAATTCCTTGGACTGTTGTCATTATAGACTTATTAATAGACACAGGGAAGAAAATGGAAGTTACATCTTCCAAAGTAATTGCTCATTGTCGCAGTGAAGCACAATATTCTAATTAAGGGTGTCACCATATTGGTAGAGTGGCTCTTTTGACACATGCGCAGTACAAACAGAAGATTACGTTGCAACCTGAGACACTGAAGTCCCCGACCTCAAGCATGTGCGGCATAGTACAACATAAAATAACAGGATTTTTAGTTTTGGACTTTACTGTAAATGTAGGATCGATGTTGTGCTCGCTAATATGCCGCTTGTTGCTCATGCTAGAGAAAAACACGCACAGCAGCAGGCATATAAGTCTATGTCACATTATTATTATGCCATGACAAACAATCATCCAAACTGGCTTTATTGACATTGTTAGAAAATGTATATGTACATAAGCACCAAGAGAATATTGTGAAGCATCATATGAGCAAAGTGTAGCACCTGAAAATGTGTAATAGTCTCAGCCATTCATCAGCATTACGTCACGTCAAGTAACTGGTGCTAAACATCTAATAATATAAAGCCATGTGCATTATACAAAACTACCAGGAAGTAGATTTTCTTTGGCGTAGAGATGGGGAGCAGTAGATGAGTGTCAGCCAACAAACAGGGCGGAATGGGTTTCTCATAACCTGCCAGATATCTGTGCCTGAAACTTTTAAAAAGGCAGGAGCTTTAAGAAATTCTTGGTCACTGATGAAGCTGTGAACCAGTAGAGCCTGTTGTTATACACGTTTGTAGTAAAACAAAAGTCGGGAGATAAATTAATACAGATTTTCATTGAGAAAAGCCTTTGCTCTTCGAATACATTCTAATAAAACTGATGCTATTTTGCATACACCTACCTCTGTAGGACCCGCCATTGTCATTTTTCAGTTGTTTTCAAGTGGCTTTGTCAATCAATCACAATCAATCGTTAAACAGGTCATACACATTAACAACTAATTAATATTAGTTTAGGATAATGACAGCAGGATGTCTTCAAGGCATACATACATTAGTATTTCCAAACATTGCTATATAATTAAATATCCACAAATAAATGCTCTAAAACTAAATACCAACAAAGTGCTTAACAATATAGTGCAGAGCTAAGACAAAAATATGAAACTTTTGTGTGGTTATAAATTACATATAAATGCAGATTAACACTGAAGTGAAGGCTAAAGATAAGATTTATAGAGACACATTTCACTATATTGCACCATTGTATGCAATTCATACAAACTATGTACACACTGTACTAGTATAGCAGTGTGAGAAACTTCACATGAAAATTCCCAAATGCCTAATGCAGAGTATGGCTGAAAATTAGCTGTCTGTCAATGTACCTGTTATGCAGACCCATTAGCATAGTTTCAATGAGCATAGGGAGTTTAGGGTATTTTTAAGACAGGGCATGAAATGAGAGATCTTGGGACCAAGTCCATGAGAATGACTCATTGTTTGGGGACATGCAAACCCACACACCATAGTTTGAAAAGGCATTTCTGAGGCTGATTAAACACAACACAAAACATGATCTCTTCCCATAGGCATCCCTGCCATTTAAAGGTATAGTCATTCTGGAGAAAGCATGTTGATATTTGAATTCAATCAAAACAAAAATACCTCTTCCTTCGATGCCATAGGGTGCTCCTTCAGCAGCTCCACCTCGCACATTAGAAACGCATTGCAAAGGCAAGGGTATTGATGTGTAGCAGCTAGCAGATGATGAGTAGATTCACTGAATACTACAAAAAGTGTATTAGCTTACAACAGTGATGCGGGGGCCGAAACATAACATGCGGCTGTCGTGAGTCCAGCGATTTCAGATTAGTTCATCAGAACATTTTGAGTGTGGGTTGGGTCAAAACGAAGCAACGCAGCGTTCCAACAAATTAATAAATATCTACGGAATCATTGTGTGTGAGCGGGAATTCTCAAACAAACACGCACAAGCACACTCTCTATGGCACAGACTGAAGCAGCGGTGCAGATCCTCTCATGCCGTCAATAATCTACATTAGCCATACCAAACTATAAAGTTGGTTATGCCTACTTAAACCTATTTATCATATACGCAGACGCGCTATTGCAACCTACAGTAGGTCAAATTGGTTGGATATTCGATATTTAATATTCAACGGACATTCAAAGGTCGAGCTCAGGTCGCACTATTCCCGGCTTGGCTGAGAAATCATGTATTAGCGTAGCCTACTGCTAACAGATAAACAAGTAAACAACTAAATAAGCCTAGTTTAGCAAGGCTCACTTTGCTGTAGCCTCCCGTGGCTCCAGGGACATTAGGCATAAGGACTTTGGTGCCTCTGTTATTGTCTGAGCCAGCGTATGTCCCGTTGAAACGTGTGTAAAATTAGAAATCGGTATATTGCCATCGCTATACGGGTTCAAGTTGGCAGTTTGCAGGTCGGTTCGGGTGGTTATTAAATGCATATTTTTGTGGGTCGGGCAGTGCAGGTCAGATCTCATAAGTAGTAAGTATGTACATTTTATTTACAGTATATAGCACATTTTCACAGACAAGAAGTCACAAAGTGCTTTACAGATAAACCAATTAAATTACCAAAAAAACAAACAAAAGAAAAACATAATACATTAATAAAGCAAAGCAGATACAAAAGCAGCATATATCATCAAATTAAATGCTAATTAAAAGCTTGTCTAATAAGATGCGTCTTAAGGTGTGTTTTAAAAGTGTCCACGGTATCCATAACGGGTCGGGTGGGTGCGGGTTGTAAAAATGCACGACCCGCACATCACTATTGAGCACATATATTTGAATTTATGCAATAGGTTGCACAGCCAATATTGTAAAACATAGAAAAATATAGCATGTAATACAAACAGATAAGTTTTCATTCAGATATTGTATGATGAACATGTGATATCAGAGTTCACTTGGAAGGGTGCCTTGACTCCCGACTTCATGCAGGCCACAGTATGTTTGTTTGGGCTGCGGCAGAATTTGAGTTAGCTTTCACACCACCCCAAATTAACTGCACTATCGCGGGAAACGCACCAGGGTTTCATTGAAATGGACCAAACAGCTCAGGTGTGAAAGTCCTCTAAGAAATGGTGCGACATTGTGGCAGAGGTGACAAGAATAATGCCTGGCTATTTATTATTAACATAGTATGCACATATGGGTGTTCCTGATCAGAAATGTGCATAGTCGAGTGTGATTTGCTGAGCGTGCCCATCACTTACAAATATTTGATTTTGTTTTGCTCATTCATCACAATTTGCAATGCAGGCTTAACCACAGATGGCCGTGTGAGTCACACCGACCACCCACATAGGTGCGCTCTACCAATAGACATACCGTACCTGGCTGGGATGTTTCTGCAAGACAACAGGGACATTACTTTACTTTGTTTACTAATGGATGCACAGGATATGAGAAATAAGCTTCAAACAGTACCATATGGTCCAATTCTTCTCCCCTGTCAAAATGGTTGATTTCATTGTTAATTCAAACTTGAATTGCAGTTGGGAGATGAATAAATTGAGCCCTGAGTTGTACATCTTCTACCACACTCACAGTCCTACACTAATACCAATATTGTCCACATGTCATGATTTATTTGAAGAAGCAAAAGCAACTGTATCTAACTTTTATCTACATTTAGACAATTCTACATTTTGACAGAATGTAATTGGCTCTCCCAAATTAATCTGCAAATGTTTGGGTTGAAACATACAGATACAACTGATTCATAAGAACCAAGATGTTAACAGTTTTTCACAAGCAAACCAATGAAACTCTTTTTATGAATGAAAATTCAGTATCAAATCTGTTCTTGCGTAATTCTTATGAGAGTGCAGTATTACATGGACAGTAGACTATTAAAATCTTATGCGGAAAAGAAGCAACCCTCTATTCAGTAAGATGATAATGACACTGCAGGAGCACTGCAGTGGATGTAAGTGCTACAAAAGTACTACTACAGCTACAGAAATACCCAGGCAGGGTTAGCATTGAGTATCCAAGAGGTTCAAGGCCCCCAGAGATGATATGCAATACATGCTGTACTCACCACTAAGCAAGACATAGGTATGAGCTTGTCAACACATCCCAGCAAGGTGCAGGCTATTTAAAAAAAAGAACATTAGCCGACGCCAAAGAGTCTCTGTGAGGCCAAGAGAAGCAGACAATTTAAAGCAGACGAAATACGTCTGATTTAATCAAAATGATGTCCTGGCATATTCTGTTAATATGCATGTCAGGAGACAGGAGTCTGTGTTTAAAGTGTTTAGTATTTAAAGTAGCTTTATAGAGTTCAAAACACACGAGGCGATCTTCTCCCCTAGCTTGTTACAGTTATAACTGCATATACATCACATAAAGCTGTAATTGGAAGCGCTTTAAAAGGTCACCTGAAAATGGGTCGTCGTTACGCGGCTCTGTTGGCATATTTGAGCGGAGCGTGACGCCAGCGTTTGGAGCCAGGGGAGCGGCAATTTCTCTCAGGGAAAGCAGTGGCTCAGAGGCACAGAACCATTTTGTTAGCGATCATCTGCATTGTGCTTTAAGCCGTCATGTATACTTAGAACCCAAACTGGAGCCCACAGTCAACTTGTCTCGTGTCGTTTCAGTTGTCTGAAGTGATGCCACTGGCATAGTTGCCACGCAGTTCTAGTCAGAGCCAAATCTTGTAGAGCTTTTTCCACACAAAATATTTCCCCGCGTAGCGAGGAGGAGTTTGAATCTCCTGCTAGGTGTAAATGTGAATGCCACAGTGTGTAAACAATCAGGAAATGACCTGAACGCAGCTGGCGAGGGTATTGAAAACACATCTGTTTATTCAGAGTTGGAGTAAGCTGTGCTTGAGTGTGTGTTGTTTATTCTCTCCATTTAGGCTCACAGGGACAAATTTACAATGTTTTGCACACATTTATAGAATCTTCTCAGGTGTGATTGCTGGAATACATGCATGCACGCACGCACACACAGACACACACACATGCACATGTTGCATGCACATACACCTAGATAGATGTAATAGGCTATATACAGTAATGTGCAAATACATATAACTAGTCCGTGGTAATAGTTGTTAAAGTCTTTGTGAAACTTTAACGTTAAGAGTAAGCATATTGCAAGGAATTTTCTACCACCTGTTTTCAGGCATGATTTTCATCTCAGGCAATATTACTTCCTATGTTTATATGTTCTTCCTATGTCTAATATTGTTGTTTATATTTGGAAAGTAAACTAGTCATCAGACAGGTGACCGCAAATGAGATTTAAAAATGTGATATTAGATAGTACAACAGGTATCTTAACGGCACCTGACGTCTGAATAACAGGGAATAGCTTACCATGCTTTGCAAATATCTCAATCCTTGTCACTTATAGATCCGATTTAAAACAATAACAAAGTGCGATCTTTTACACTACCAGAAATATAGGATGAGTTACAGGGCTAACACTAGCTTAATAGCCTGCTGGTGTAAAGCACAGCAACGTTGCTAGATAGCGCTGTATTTCTTTAGTGTGCTTGTGTATATGCAACAGTGTGTCACAGGCATAGCAATGTAACTATGTATTGTGCATTTTGATCACTCCGGCTGCGCTCAGCAATTCGTGCTCAGCTCAATTCACGTCTGTTACTACTACTCGTATATTCCCGTCAGGTCAGCAAAGCAGGCAGAGCACAAACGTCCACCGGCCACCATGCTCACTACTGTACAGCAGCTACTGTATTTGAGACTGGTTTCTCTCTATCCTTCCCAAACACATCACTTTTAAAATATTTGTTTAAAATAAATATTCGTAAAAACACACAATTTGCATTTATCGGAATAACATTATTATACGGCTACATCCCTAATACACACACACGTGAGTGATGAAGCCTGCCTGACATTAGAAAAGTTTGACTGAGGAGAACTGAGACACTATTTCTGCTCAGTCAGACGACGTGCTGTTAATCTCCATAGCAGAGACTATCTCCACAATCACCTTGAGATGCAGCCTGCAGATGAGGCCAGATTGGGCGGGCCGTGGATGGAGATCTGGGGGAGATAAAGGTATTTAACAGACAGCGGAGGATCTAATTAGCACAATGAAGTTTCTGTTCCGTGTCTGGCTGACTCAGCCACCGTACCGTCAACCTAGAAAATCAGGGCTGAAAAGTCGCTGTGTGCTCTGGGCTGGAATTTGCTGCGTGAGGTGGAAAGTTTGCGTGTCTGTGGACGTGTTACGCTTTCCCTTATAAACAGGTATCTAGATATTGGTTATTTGTCTTTCCATTATACTTTTCCTGAACGTTATATCTGCATCCTGCTAGTTACCATGGATAATATACTCACTGATGAATACAGGAGTTATTGTCCAAAGAGGACTTGGGCTCGTCGACCATAGACCAGTCGTGTTGTGACGTGCGGGTCACCTGACACTAACTCATCAAATTAAGTTTTCTTATTCATCGAAAACAAAAGCTCCTCCCACACACACGGATAAGTAAACGTGTGAGATCACAAGGTGACAGGGCTCTCCGTCTTCAAGTGCAGCAAATTAACAGTTTATTGAGCACAGCTCCATGATTTCATTACAGCGTATTTAATCCAAAATTAATAAGGGTGGTTATTAACCTTTTCCACCCCCGTTCCTTGTTAGAACCGTGTTCCAGTGATGTTTAGAGAAGTGTAATGAGGCTGTGGGATGCATCTCGCCCACACCTGCGTTTGTGCACGCCTCCTCACGTGCACGCCCGTGTGACACGGTGTGCTTTTCACATGCACACGTTTGGAAGGAGCACCGTGATTCTTCCCTCTTTAAGTTTTGTGTTTGCTTAAGTATCGCTCTGTATATGTGTGTGTGTGTGTGTGTGTGTGTGTGTTAGAGAGAGAGGTATAGGGGTGTGTGTGTGTGTTTGTGTGTGTTAGAGAGAGAGGTATAGGGGTGTGTGTGTGTGTGTGTGTGTGTGTGTGTTAGAGAGGTATAGATGTGTTTGTGTGTGTCAGAAAGGTATTACGGTGTGTGATAGAGAGAGAGGTATAGATATGTGTGTTTGTGTGTCAGAAAGGTATTATGGTGTCTGTGTGTGTGTGTGTGTGTGTGTGTGATAGAGAGAGGGTATCACTGTGTGTGTGTCAGAAAGGTATTACGGTGTGTGTGTGTGTGTGTGTGTGTGTGTGTGTGCACACCTTAGGCCCACGGAAGAGCGAATGCACAGGTTTTAATAAGAGGGTAGGTGTTGCTTGGCGTCACCCTATCATTACTGTCACCAGGGATGGAAGCGGCGTGTATCTTTGTGTGCAGCTGGCATTCAGGGAGGACGGGCGCACACCTCACACACCTCACACACCTCTGCGCCTGCTTTGGCAACCCCCCCCCCCACCCCCAACGCCCCACCAGCCGCCGCCGTCCGCCGCTTGCTTTATTTTAATCCCCTGGGATCTGTTCCTTCGCACTATCGCATCAGCGTCGATTTTCAATGTGTTTTTCCTTCATGCTTTTTATTTATTTTTTAATGTTAGTGTCCCTGGCTTTTTCACACGTCGTCTTTGTTTCCCCCCCCCCCCCCCTTTCTCTCTCTCTGTCTGACATGACCTTTCTCTCTGCTTTCTTCAACACTGTCTCCCGTTTCTTTTTCTCTCCACCAACTTTTGCCCTATTTGCACGGCTCCTATCTCCTCATCATTATGCTCCTTCCAACTGTCCTTGGTGGTGGATTTGATATCTACTTTTTATTTTCTATTCTTTTTTCTCATTCTCATCTCAATCGTTCCTCCGTTTTGCCACCTGCCCGACTCATTCTCCCCATGTTAGCAGCTCACCCTAATTATAACAAACTCATAATCTTCTGCTCATCATTCACTTTTCGCTCAAATGTTATCAGCATCTCCCCCACCACACACACACACTCTACTATACGTCTATGCAAAACCAGAGTGACGGACCAGGCAAGGGATAAGGTCGTTCTTTTCCTTGTAACAGCGACAGTAATGGCTACTACAGACTAATTACGCAGGCAGCGGTCCTCGTCTCACCACCGGTGGTTAGGGTGCCGCAATGCACGGGATTGTGAACAAATTGGTTCCGATGGGAGACGGACGACAGGAGGCTGGGCTTTGATGAATGAACCAATGAGATGCAGTGAAGGCTCAGACAATGGATTGCGGTCCAGCGGCTGTGTGAATCTGGCTGTGGAGGGCACCAATGCCAAGCAACCGTGCTTCTTGTCAGCGGAAGGTGTGTGGCTATCTTGCCAGTGTTTTATAAGGATTTTGTCCTCAGAGGTTTTATAAGGATGTGTGCTTGTGTGTTAGTGTGACTGCATGTTTTATTTTGGCACCATCTTTTGCCCTTTATTATTAGCTAGGGAGTTAGGGATTTACAAGTATACTGTAACTAGCTGGCTCCATTATCAATGTTTGCTCCATTTTTTGAGTTGGGGCTAGCTGTGGACCATAATATATAAATGTAAATATACAAGCCCTCTGTGATGTCACCCGTATTTTTTCTCAAAAACATGTTTGAAGACCGAGCTGTGCTATCTCAGACCTTCGCCATCTTTGCAGTACCTGACTCCCCCTGTAACACCCACTATCTATTATAAACAAATACATGTACAGCTAATATATTTTTAACTAATGAGATATAAAAAAATGCACCCTTCGCACAGTTGTCATGAATGGGGAGACTAGCTATAGAGACAAAACCGTTTTAGGAACCAGGTACATGTAAACATGTACATTTTTGCTGTAAAGTTGGATATTTTAACATTGTTAAAAATTGTCTATGGCAGGGCTCCAGATACCTTTTCCCATGGGTAGCACTGGTGCTACCAACCTTCTCAGTTGGTCATCCAGAAATGCTAAAAGCTTTGGATGTGGAGGTGATGTCTTGGATGACTTGCCTCTTCAACATCGCATGGAAGTCGGGGACAATGCCAAAGGAGTGGCAGGCTGGGGTGGTGGTTCCCCTGTTCAAAAAAGAGGACCAGAAAGTGTGTGCCAACTACAGGTGTAAAATATTGTGTGCATAGACAGGGGTATCACAGCCTCCCTGGTAAAGTCTACTCTAAGGTACTGGAGAGGAGGGCTGGGCCGATTGTCGAACTTAAGATTGAAGAACAACAATGCGGATTCTGTCTTGGAACAACATACCAGCTCTTTACTCTCACAAGGATCCTGGTCTATGGGTATCCTTCGCAGCAAGTGGCCATTCAATTAACTGCAGGCTTTTTTACATCAGTGTTGTATTCCTTCATTCACTTTGAGATGATGTTGCATTATGTTAAGATTACTTTCTAATTCCTTCATTAGTGCAAACAATTTATTTCATACTCACATTGGGATGCAGTTTTATAGGGATGCACTGATATATTGGCCTCACATTGGTATCAGCTGTTTTGAGCCTTGTTGACTGCCCCTTCCAAAATCTAAACAGTTAAAGCCGCTCTGTGATTGGTCGACACTGATACTGGAAGCGAATCCCCTCGATCGCATTCCCTTGGAAAGGATGGAGTATGGCAACACAAGTCATGGATGCTAGTGTAGTGTGTCCAGAACCTTAGCGTAATCTTTAAAGTGGTGCTGCTGGAACAGGCTGGGTTAGTTCAGGCCACTCTTCTCCATCATATGGTCCTCTCTAAGAACACTTTCCCCCACCTGTGCAGGTGAAATCTACTGATCAGGCATGCAGCGTGTGACGTTTGCTCCAACAACTGACAGTTTCATAAGCTCAGAAAAAGTAGTTTCATTCACCTGCACTGATATCTGATGAAGAACTAATGCATTTTTTTTTTCCCCTAACCCAATTCCTGGTCCTAGCGGTGACCTAATCGCACCGGCCCGACGGGGCTTATGGGTAAGCTAATTCAGCAGATCTTAAAACCTCTCTCCGCATTGCCCCTGATCAAGAAGGTGTGGGGGAAGTGAAAATGCCCCGCACACGCACTTTCTCCAATCCTTTTGCACCCTTCTAATCCTCCCTCCCCTTTCATCCACACCTCTTCCTCTCCTTGCCTGTCCTCCTTCACTCTCATTCTCTCCGTTCCTCTTCCTCTCTTTCTCCCTCCCTCTATCTGGAAGGTTACTGTGGCTTTCATTCAAGACACGATCAGCACAAGCGATGAATACAGAGCAGCGAGTCACATGGTCGCACCTAAACCCACACGGACACGCCGACATACTGTCTCTGTGAATCCCCGAAAGTGATGATGGCTGAGTGGCGCTAACAAACAGACGCGTGCGTGCACACACACACACACACACACGCGCATACACACGCACAGACGCACATGCATGCACGCAAGCTCACACACACATACACACGCACAGCGGGTCTCTATCTTTAACCTCTAGAAGTGATGATGAGAAGGCAGGGTGAGAGAGCGCTCTGCTACTTTACTTTATTCCCTGCTAAGCGATTGTGCAGTCGACGTGCATTGTTTGTTTGTGTGTGTGTGAGTGAACAAGCACATGTACAGTGTGTGTGTGTGTGTGTTCTTGCTCACCTTTCCTTGAACTACAGCATCAAACCAATGCACCAATATGGATTTTTCTATTTTATCCGGTTTCCACTGCAATATCAAGGCCACGCTTAATGCGGGCATAATTTTCCATTTCCATTGGTAATGAATGGGTCGATGTGAAGCCACTGGCCCCAGCTAGACAACCTGGGAGGATTTGAGGTCAAGACTCGAACTGTGCGTTACAGTAAAACCTACATTGGCGCAAAGAAACTATAGTAGGTACATCTTATTTTTAGGTTTTTGCAACTATAAAGAAAATCTCAATGGGGGGTCAACTACTCCGGCCTTGTCATTTTAGCATAATGTAAAATAAATGGCTGTGCCGCTGAACAAGACAGGGCATGTGTAACACAGACAGCTTGTTCATCATTATTCATTACGTGGGTAAAACGGTTTAGTCGTTAGCTCTTGCCGCTGTTCTATATTCAAGTGCACTTGAGCGTGGCTTGCTGTTGTTTTGTCTGTTGATTATCATCACTCCAAGAGGGGGCCATCGCGTGCACACGCATTGTTCATACACGCGTGTTACACACACACACATGTGGACGTGCGTACAGGGAGGCGTAGTTCTGTCTACAGGGGCAGTACTTCATGTCTTATCAGAGATCAATATTTCATTTGCCCTCCTCCTCCGCTTAAACGCTGACTGGCAGTCCCTCCTGAGGGGACGTCTCAGGGACATATAGGCGCGCACGCACCGCATTCCATGCGCACACTCGGGGCCTGCCGTTTGGCTCTGAGTGACGCGACGTGCGCGGCTCGCTGACACCTCGCTGACACCCTACCCTGTTCAGACACGCCACTGTTTACCCGTGTACGGCAAAAACGCAGCGACATCTGTCACTCTGTCGCTATGCGGTCGTCACGCCTCTCCACCTCTTTTCACTTTCAGATTGCTGTTTGCACATCTAATCAAAGACCAACAGTGCGCGTTTGTGTGTGTGTGTGTGTTTGCTGTTGTGCTCAGGCTAGACGATGCCATGCTGCAACCCCGGTGAATAGTCGCAGTGTTTAAATGTGCACGTTGGCAAATGACATGGCAATAGGAAATCCAGAGACGGGAGCTGGAAAAGAGAGATGTGACCGGGAGAGAGGGATGGGGTGTCGGGGGAGGGAGTGAAGGAAACCAGGGGTCACAACTGAGGGGGAGGAAGAGCGTAAACGGAATGTTTAGCTGGAGGAGGAAAGATCTAAACAGAGGGCAACAGGAAGCAGGGGGAGAACTGTCACTTTTAAGAGGGAGTGCATGTCTGCACCGTGACGGAACCATCGCTGATTGCTCTGGACTCGTGTGTATGTGGGTGTGTGATCTTGAAGGCATTTGGGATGGAGTATATTATCGTGTCCTTGTGTGTGTGTGTGTGTGTGTGTGTGTGTGTGTGTGTGTGTGTGTGTGTGTGTGTGTGTGTGTGTGTGTGTGTGTGTGCTCGTGCGTGTGTCTGCCGCAGCATGTGCCACTTGTAGAAGCCCATTTGACCAATGAGGCGTATCTGGCTGAATTTGATGAGAGTTCTTTAAAATTCATCACATGCAAACTGCAAAGTGGTGTTTGCGCGAGTTCGTGCCTGTGTGTATGTGTGTTTGTGCGTGCGTGTTGTTGCAGATGTTAATTTACCCTAAGGAAACTAGCCTGTGTATTAAAGTTTCATTAAAGATTTGTGGTGTTGTGCTTAGTGCTCAAAACAAGGTTGTTTACTTGACACCTATAGTGCAAATACACAAATGACTTACCCAACAGTTTAATTTAATATATGCCCTCTTTTGACCTTGAAGCACCAAACCACTATTGGAAACAATATGTGTTTACATAAAAAATCCTTCTAGTTGGTGATATTTCAAGACACTCCAGGGGCTCCACTAAGAATAGAACCCTTGCCAAATTCAGAAACTTTTCTCGGCTCGTACATTATCTTTATATCACAGCGCTGAACCAGAAAATGTAGCCTTATCTCTTGAAAATCACCCCATCTATCATGCTGGTTTTCATACCCCATATCACTGTAGCGGTTGCAGAATGGTTCTCTGGATGCTACTGGGCTGCTTTTATAATTTTTGGAGAACATTTTTGTGTATTTGGTTAGCATTTAGTTAATGTCCTGTATGTACAATGCTAGCTAACTCTGTTCCCTCCTAGGTTCCACAAAATTAGTTACTATGCACCAGCATCTTAACAATAAAACAAATCTGCTCTTGGTATGTGCAAATGAAAAAACAGCTAAATATTCACCCGCTGGTTGTATATTTTGCATGAAGCCTACCCAGTGTGGAAGTGATAGTAAATGTGTGTGTGTAACAAGACAATAGCAGAGGTCAATGGGTGATGCACATTTGGCATTTCTGCTGTCACAGAAACCTCACCCACAATGTCGCACGCACACACGCACACGCACACACGCACACACACACACACACACACACACACACACACACACACACACACACTCACTCACACACACACAGACAAAGTGCACAATACTGCCACCTATGCACACAAAGTGACGGCCTTGCCATCTATCTTTTGAAGCATATGATGACTTATATCAAGTGTGCTATTGTCAGCTTTTCTTTGGAATAGAAAGGGGAGCTCTGTATAGCTTTGTAGCTGATGTATGGCTCTGCCAGAGCCGGTATCCATGCCATCCGTACCAAAGTGGTTGTCTAGTGTGGATTGGGTATGCATCAAAAACTATAGCCTATATGTGCATAATGAAGAGGTATATTGCCTGCAGTGTATGCGTGTTCTAATAAATCTGAGGATCGTTGTCAGCCACCTGACAAATGAGAGAGAGCAAAGTCCGACAGTGCCACCTCCAATGTAGTGTACCGCGCAGAGGAGATAGACACTGATGCCGTGTTCATGTAAAAATAAAGGCAATGTTCTGTTGTATCTATGTATTATAGCTTCAAGAGCGCTTTGCTGTGCATTAAACCAGTGGCTCCCAACCTTTTTCCTTTTGAGCCCCCACCTCCCCTACTTGTAAAAATATATATAATATGAACATCTAAATGGCATGCACATCGATGTAAAGAAGAATTAGTCTATTGCTTAAATGATTCTGTTATTAATAGGCTAAATTATTATTGGCCTTGGCATTGCCTATCATTTTTGTTAACATTTTAAAATCTATACATTTTACAATGAAATGATAGTCAAACATTTGAATGCATGTTTGGCCTCGAAGCAAATGAGATCAAGCGCGTGAACTCAAGGGCCCCCCTTAAGTGGGCTTGTACCCAGGTTGGGAACCACTGCATTAGACCAATGTGTAAGCGCTATTTATGGCCAGCTGTACAAACGAAAATCATGATGAACAACAAGACCTTTTATCACACTTTTTTTTACCACTTGTTTGATGGGCTTGTTTGTTAGTTCCATAGTCCTCTGGTATGGGAACAAAGAAAAAAACAGTTTCACATTTTCTGGGAGCCCTATTTTACCTTTACAACACGCACGCACGCACGCACGCACGCACGCACGCACGCACGCACGCACGCACGCACGCTGAATCAACTCTGCTTTTGCTCCACCATTACCTTTTGTCAGTATCTATATGATTGTTCACAATACCTACTGTAGTTGTCAATATAATGACGACTAATGATTTGACTGTAAACCATTTATAACCTTTCAGTCTTAGCTTAAGGCAAGAGTACCATTTAAGAACATCTTTTAGGATAGTATTCACATTTCACCCACAATGCCCTGCTTCAAATGCAATCATCTGTCCTTATTAGGAGGCATTGCTTTCCATCAATGTATATTTCCACAATTTCCACATGCTTGACTTCTATGGATCCTGTATATTTGGTTGGAATCACAATTGGTAGCACTTAAGAGGTCTATACACTTTCATAACATGACACCATTTCCGTAGTTAGTGGAGGGTCTATTTTAAGTGCAGTTGGAAAGCTATGTGGCTGTATTTAATAAAAGTCTGCTGAGTGCCATGCCAATCCGGCTCCCTGGGGCTCTCTGGGTTTGACTAGGCATGTCTGCTATCGTTTAATGTGAAGTGGCAGACAGAAGACGTGTCATTCTCCTCCTCACTGTCTCTCTCTCTTTCTGCTGGAGGACATGTAGATTGAGGGAGTGATGGAATAGACGCAGTGTATCGTAACTGTGACAAGTTTTAATATTTGTCCAAATTTGTCCAAATCCTGTCATTTGTCTAAAATGGCGGCTTAACTATAATTCTGTCTCTTCCTCTCTCAAGTTAACTTTGAAAAACGTGTTTTACCTTAATGATAGTTGCCATGCCAACGGGAGCTTCAGCTTGCTAATTAATAGCACTGGTCTTTTTTAGTAACAAATAAGGCTCCTACTAAGCTGGCCTCTCATGGAAAAGCTCTTCTAACACTTTTCTGAAATGTATCTTACAGTAGATCTGTATCATGTATCTATTGACACATATTTTAAACATTTTGCCCTATGACACAGCTCAATATAATAACAAAACAATAACAATTAAAATTAGTGGTGTAATTAATCTGAATGAATGATACTTAATTGAAGCTTAATTTAAATCCTCTGTTCTTTTTTTTCATAGCTGGGGCCCTATTTTAAAAACATAAGCGCACAATCTAAAGAGCAAGGCGCAAACTGCATTTAGGGCTTGTCAAAATCCACTTTTGCTAGTTTAACACTAGAACCACCAATGGGTAAATTTGACTTGTGGTGGTTTTTCAATTGCACATTGTAAACAACAAGGAAACACGGTGCAATGTGGTGCTATTTGTAGGCATAATATTGAGAAATATTTATTAACGTAAAAGTAAATTATGGAAATAAATTGCTAAGATACAGTGTTTGGTTTTCCTGAAATTAGTAGTTGGTTTTTTGAACTGTAAATGTATTTATATGACTGTAGGTCTATACTGTGATGCAACACATCAATGTTGGTGATCATATTTTAATATTGACAAAATAACTATTCCAGTATTGTATCGGTATTGTTAAAATTGCAACAGAAAATATCGGCATCGCCGCATGTTTTAATAATGTAGTCCCCCAGTCTGACTTTTCATAAAATTGTGTTAGGTTGCACTCCATATTGTTAAATATATTCAATATACAGTAAATCTAGATTAAAAACACTGGCGTTAATACCTACAACCGCCAGACTGCGTAAAATATACCCGTAATCAAAATGCATGTATTTTCGATGAGTTATCTTATGTTTACAAATTATATGTTGCTAGGCAACGGTATAAAAGTGTGTGGTCGAAATCTACATCATTCATAACAGTAGATTCTCACAAGGTCAGTTTGCCCCACACCACACACAATGCGTAACACTGAAACTGTTTTTATGTCCATCTGATGTTGCAGCATATCTGCAAATTAAGCGCACACAGCGAGTAGCTTGTTCTGATAGAGTGACACTTTACGAGTTGAAGGCGCTTCTACAGTATGTGAGGGCTGCATACTGGGGAAATAACAGTGAAATGGAACATTTCTGATTCGAGCAGTGGTTAAATACATTTCTCATCTTAACGTTGTCAAACTGCTTTTGGGAGACTCTGGGTTTTATTCTGGTTTCTTTTTCCTGGTAATTGACAAGGAGGAGAAAACATGCGATGCTGGTTGACCACGGACACATTTGTGATCACGACTGAAATGTGGGAAAGATTCATACAGAGCTGAGTTGTATGATACAAACACTACTGTCGTTGAACAGCTGTTCCCGATCACAGCAAGGTGCTGGTTTACGCTATAGCATTAGCATCGGTAGGCCAGCCAACATGCCTAACCATCGGGATCTTTGCTTTCATGAATAGCCTATATAGTGTGTTCTTAAAGATGCCTATTTAGCCTAGATTGTAAAACAATCGCACCAAAATTATTAAACAAACTAATTTTATAACCAAATAATACAATGACAGCGTCCATTTTGAACAAAATTATAAACGCAACACTTTTTATTTTGTCCACATTCATTTACTTCTAATGTTCACACTTTCCTGACACACGGCACATATGTTTTATTGAAATTCTGGTGAGCTTATTGTGACAACTAGTAGCAGAAAGTCATATAGAACAAATCCATAATATTTACATCTAAAACGTGATCATAATAAAAGGCAGAAAAAAATTCCCTTTCCAGTTGAAATGTTTAGTTATTAGCCTGGCTCCGCCAGACTATTGCTCTCTATTTCTACATTCTACATTCTACATTAAACCTGTAGCTTAGCAGTCATTTTCATATAAGCTTACCTAAATTACCTAAGATGTTTTGTTAAATGAGACATGAATTGTACCTACAGTAGATTTTAATACCTGATTTAGTTTAATCCATGGGCCATAAATTCCACAAAATATGTTAATAATTGGCAAAATATATTACATTTGTGTGCGCGGGTTTCCCTATGGTATCCCTGTGCTGTCCCGCCTCCATAGTAACCAAACAAACTCAAATGCTCGTACTTTGCTTGTTCTCTGCGATGACATCACGCAAGAACAAAACGTTTTTGAGAACATTTATAATAATTGACCCCCAGTGTTCAAGCATGGTTAATATTCATTTAAGAGGTGCTTGTTTTTGTTTATTGAGTGTCAATGGGATAATATGGCGTTCTGCCCCCAGACGTAGTACCGGTGTTGACCACCATACCCAGAAGAGCTGCAATCCTCTAGCTCGATCATGGGGGTTTGCTACAGTCACTTTGCAACATTTTTCAGTCCCTTCAAGGGGTCGTGACCCCTACTTTGAGAACCACTGCTTCTAGTTTGCGTTTTTATTTTGTCCTATTATGATATCTGAATGTATTCACATCTTGTGAATAATTGTAGTGTTTTAGTTAACACTTTCTGCTGTGAAGCACTTCGTTAGCGCCGCTGGTAAACCTGTGACGGCGCTAACGAACACTTGGCAGTGGAGCGCCGAACACCTAACTGCACATGGAGTTTCACAAAATTTGGATGAAAAAGCAATATTTTATTATTTCTGCTTCTAAACAACTATCAGTTTCTCTACTAACGAACTCTTTAAAGATGCACTCATATTTTGCACTACAGTGCTCGGAATAGTCCCCTAGATTTACTGCTTAACCCACTTTGTGTTGGCACACAGGAAGGGTAAATGTGCGAGTTTCAAAGCAAAACAACTGTGTTTTTGTAATTGCTTCAATTACCAAGGGCAATTCTACGCACAAAATTATGTTTGCGCCTTTTAATTCTGTTACCCTCTAATGGCACCCTCTTATTTCTCTACCAGTGAGTTTTCACCTGCAAGCCTTAATAACATGATGCATTGCATGTGGTAACACCCTACGAATGCATCGTAGAAGGAGCATAATGAACAGCTTGCTATATAATTGGATTGGGAACGTTTAGAAAATATATTTAAATAAAGAGAGAAATGAAAAGCCAAAGCTTAAACAAGGCTAGAATACATTATACATATTATCATCATTATCATCATATCAAACTTCATATCAGATGTCCAAAAGCGTCTCCCCAGAGTGGCTTAGTGGCTCTGGCCCTGCGGTATATTGGAGCGGGCGACCCACTTCTATGGGGCAGCACCCAGCCTATCGCTGACACAATAGACACATGCTGGCTCCCCACCCCTTATCACCCTCCTATGACCCTCAACACGGGTGGGAGCAGCTCTCCCACATCTCTCTGGCCCATGTGCAGCTGTACACCTCCGCCCCGATGACGCCCCGCTGTATGAAATATCCATGAGCCCAGGTAGGGTGCCCAGATGCCACTGAAACGGGGAGGGGGGCACACGTGCGGAGGTAAGAGGCTACATCTGTCGTCTCGTACCCCCGTAGAGTCAGACTGCTGTGTGTGTGTGTGTGTTTGTGTGTGTGCGCGCGCTTGCTTCTGTTCTTAGCTGTAAAATGGGAATTTAGCCTGTACTAAGGTGGAACATATGTATGTGTGTGTGTGTGTGTGTGTGCGTACATGCCCTGCAAGGGCCGTATACCAGCACTGTATTGAGTACTCAATATGCCTGCAGGTCCATGGCAGAAGATGATGGAAAATGGAGAGGGAGAGAGAGAGAGAGAGAGAGAGAGAGATAGAGAGAGAGAGGATGGGCGGAGAGAGAGAGAGAGAGAGGTGGGGG
>JAODOY010030365.1:5000-22421 GCA_025399855.1 Forbesichthys papilliferus | reverse complement strand
ATATATATATATATATATATATATATACTGTTATTGACAAGCACAACCAAAATTGAAAGACAAAGAACAAAGCATGATCTGATGTGACCTTGTGGGTTGAATGGTTATTTTGATAAAACACATGGGGCCGTGTGATTTGCACACACCACAAAAAAACCCGATGTACACAGTACACTTTGCAAGCACAACCACAGGCAAGTTATTTTAATCCAGTAAGATATAATGTATGTAGAACGTTTTTTTATTTCTGCATTTATTTACTTACCAAATGGGTATAATGGCCAAAACCCAGAATTGGCTTACACTACACAGCACAAAAGCACACTTTGCACAGATACATTAGACGCTAGATGCTCCTGTTTCTGAATGGCAACAGCACATTATCACCTAGAACATCTTTGATTTGGAATGTTTGGTCTGCATCCGTTGTTAGTCTTGCTTGACTTTGTTTTCCCAAACAGACCGCTAGCACGCATTAGCATTCAGGCATTTACTGCTAAAGGGGGCATTTTAGTTCTGCCATCTCATCTAAGTGGGATAAGTCCATTGTAGGGTAGAATTATTAATATTTAAATTGCTGAGACGCGTTAAATGGTTGACTGACTTTCTTCTTTCTCTCTCCCCCCCCCCCCTCCCCCCCCTCCTCTAAGTGAAAACTACCTGGTGAGATGGTCAAGCTCCGGCCTGGTTAAAGACATAGATCAGCTCCATAATCTGCGTTCGGTTTTCACGGTGAGTGTGCGGTTGTGTGCGGTTCTATTCGTGCGTGTCATGAGCGATGTGGGAGCCCATTCACAGATCATGTGTTTGGTGGGCTTGCTCAGAAAACCCTTGCTTCGCTTCACCAAGCAGTCTCTGCAGAAAGGCTCGACTGCATTTGAGAGCCAAAGTGCGGCAGTCATTCTGCACGCATAACGCAAATGAACCAGTGGCTACAACGCAAGACGGCGCTAAACATGTTTGGACATGTTTGTCCTTCTGCAAATAGATGCCATGCATTCATTGTTCCAATCTGTAGCATCACAGTTTCCTATTAAACAACTGTGACCCGATGAGGCAGTAACATCAAACATTTTGCCATGCGTGTGTGTGTAAATTCTGTCGTACGGCAAAGGGCTGTGGAATTGCCTTGCCGAGGGCTTGGCGCATTATTAAACTAGTACCTGGAGGCACCGTAGCATCGCTCCCCTTTGTGTTTCTCACAGGACTTGGGCAGCGAGGACCTGAAAAGAGAGAAGATTAGTTTTGTGTGCCAGATCGTCCGAGTGGGGCGCATGGAGCTACGGGACAACAACGCCAAGAAGCTGACCTCGGGCCTGAGAAGACCGTTTGGAGTAGCAGGTAGAGTAGACTAACTGCTGTCGTCATGACACCCACAAGATACTCTTACTGGTATGCGCTCGGTCGGTAGCTGGAGGGGTCTTACTTTTCATTACGTTGTCCAATGTTAATGTTATTAAATATCTCCTGAATAGTAATTCTTTGGGGGATGTGAGGGGAGAGAGATCAATAAAGTAGTGTTTTATCCCTTCTTAAATGCAGTGATTACATGCAGGGCCTCAAAAGTTTTGAATGCTAGTCTCTTTGCCTTGATGTTGAGGAGGAAAAAAACATATGAGGTAGATAGAACAAATGTACTGTGTTTAGCCAGAACTCCAAGAAGCTCCAAAGTATAAATATGAATTATAAGTTTGAATTGTGCCTTACGGGCAAGCTGCCAGCATAATATAAACAAATTAGATTGGCTGTGTGCCTGTAATTCTGCCATAGAGAAGATTATGGACCTCTCTCCATCTCTTCTCCCAGTGTCACTTAAAAAAGAAGGAAAATGACAGCATCATTCATGACTGCTTACCTCCAGACACAACCGTCAGTGTCATTGTGGACAGTTGTGGAGAGCCAGATTTTCAGTTGCCTACACACTGATGAGAGTTGAAGGGTTTTACGGTCTACTGCTGGGATACATCATGCTCAAAGAGTGTCATTATTAACTCTTTTTAAGGGGAAAATAGCTCTGATTTCAGCCCTCCATCGATATGCATTTGACCTATGTCTGACTACTTTTCAAACTGTTCCCCTTGCCTTCCCACAGTAATGGATGTCACAGACATTATAACTGGCAAAATGGATGATGAGGACAAGCAGCACTTCATTCCATTTCAGCCGTAAGTGAAATTTAAATTATTTCCACTTGTGTGATAAGTTGTATTGTCCGGAGGGACCTGAATGGGCAAGAATCATTTTAAAATCTATATAACATGTGACTTAGCCAGAATTACTCTCTGAAAAAAGTAATTGACTTAAACACAGCAACAGGCTTGACATAATGTCTGGACATTTATTGCTAAGTCAGACAGCCGGTTATGGTATGAAAAATATAAAAGGTGAAACTGAAACCTGATGTTCTTCTTAAAGTCAGAAAAATATTTATTTGTAAAAAACCAAACATGCAATGCTGATATACATGACATGTCTTCACATTTGTGTGTCTCTTTTTGTTTGTTTTTGTGTGTAATGTATCTCAGCGTACCTGTGTGTTTTGAACGTCTCGCATCCTTGACACTTGATTAGCAGGAGGTTAAAGACAGTAAGGCTCTCCTATTCCCCGCTGACTCAATTAAGACGATCTCATTAACTGCTGCCATTCTCATGGGGACGAAGCGAATAGCTGGAGTAACCTTTTCCTTAACATGACTTCCTGTATAATTGGAAATGCTTCAGATACAGGCACTTTTCACAGGCAGATCACCCCCAGTTAACAGTTTTGCTATGGGCATAAATCACAGAAATTAGAGCATTGTCGTGTGAAAAGAATAGGCTCAGTGAGGGTTTATGGTGCGGGTGCGACTGATAAATTCCTACCGACAAAGTTACTTTATTGAAAGACTGGCCCTAGAATGTATCCCTGCAATGGGGGGCTTTATTGCCTGACATTTCAAGGCCAACAGACGGCAGTCGAAGGGGCCGAGAACAGTTTTGATATAGAGCTACAATTTGGATAAAGCTTCGGCATCCAAACATCGCCGTTGGATAATGGAAATGGTCCTCAAATAATGGATTGTCTGTTGTTCTTCGCCAGGGGCTTTCATTACAAGACTGGGAGATGGTTATGAAACCATATGAGCAAACCAACGAGTGCTAACATGTTTGCTATCTAATTGCACTGGAATCTCTACAGCGTGCTTGGAATATTCCGTTGCATATCCAGCCAATGTCATTTTCATGAATATATCTTGTTAATACAATTTGAAAATGTGCCATTTTAATCAAAGCTAGTTTGAGTGGAAAACAGTAGATCTGTTATCTCTTGTGTTGCCAACCATTCACAACACGTTTGGATTGACGGATTGGAGGTTCCAAGGGCTTTAGCGGAGCCCACGCAATATGCCGCGATTCCTCCGCCGACCCGACGTTTCCCTTCCTGTATTGTTGTGACTGCTCTGCGCTGTAGACGGCACCGCAAACCCCCAGCCCTCATTCACTTCCAGCTGCCGCACATGTGGTTCGCGCGCAACGCGCACCTGCCGCTTCCCGACGCTCCATAAAGCACTCTTCTTAGTCAGCCTACCTCACTGTAAATACCGACGACTGAACGCGCAGGGCAGTGTTTGTGTGGATGCGCTTGTGCTTTGCTGCAAAGCCAAGAAACGTATCTGCTGTGTGAGGTTGGAATGAGCGGCATTTCAGTTGTATTGACTCCATCTACAAATAGTTTGGGTGTCTCTTAAGGTTTTGTCTGCTGGCAGATCTAGCGTCTTTATAAATGCTGGTTTTGTTTTGTTTTTTCCTCCCGTTAACCATCCCGCCTCACTTTCAACTACTAAAAATGTATTTTGTCCCTGTCGCGCTTCTCGCATCACCTTTTGGTGATGTTCTCTGATCGTTTTCCCCCCCTCCCTCCCTCCCTCCCTCCGTCCCTCTGGTTCTTCTTGTCGTCCCGATCTGTCCTTCTCAACGCCTGCGTTCCTTTTCTTTTCCTCCGCCATCTCTCCTCCTCTTCCTCTCCCGTGGCGTTTGCCCCGTTGTGTGCCTACTGCAGGCTAGCGTTGGGTGACGCCATTCGCCACAAGCAGCTGAACATCTCCCGTTTTTCACCCAGGGTGGCTGGGGAGAACGACTTCCTGCAGACGGTCATCAACAAAGTCATTGCCGCCAAAGAGGTCAACCATAAGGGCCAAGGTAACATGAGGTTGGGGTGGGGGTGTGTCCATGCTTAAAGGTATAGTCCGTCATTCTGGAGAAAGCTTGTTGATATTTGAATTCGATCAAAACAAAAACACATTTCCCTCTAGTGCCATATATGGTGTTGCCACAGAAGCTCCGCCCCACACATGGGAAAGACATTGCCAAGGCTAGGATAGCGCGCGGTGCGGCCTGCACCACTTTGTTTGTGTTCCCACTTACAGAGCCAGTGCTGCGTAGAAACGGCAGATTCTTAGAATGTGCATCTATTGGGCTGTGGGGAGATATTCGCTGAGTTTGACCAAAGTGTATTAGCTTACAACCGTGTAGGGCTGGCCCCAAATATTCGATTATTCGGGTATTCGTTCGTTGGGCATGTATTCGATTTAAATATTGGTATTCGAGTATTCGTTTTTTCACATTATACATGCATGTTTTCCCATGAATCCCTACTGTCTCCATATAAACCCACATGTTGAAATGTAAGTGCCTGCCCTACACTGAGTCATCAACACAATTGATTGCAATTGGCTAATTTTGTAAGAAGAGAGCGAGGCTATATAAGTGGCCATTTTGAGTGCAAGGCTATGTTTACATGTGTGCTCACTGAAGCTAGGAATTGAAGATTACTTCTGTTATACTTTATATTCATTATAGTTGAGTGTTTTTAATGCTGTTTTTGAGAGAGTATTCGAATACTCGTTCAGAAATACCATCAAGTATTCGAAACCTGTAAAATGGCATTCAGGACAGCCCTACAACCGTGTACCTTTAACTCATTACTGTATTTTCATGAAGCGCAACAAAATAAAAAAGTAAGATCCAGCATCTGATAACCATCTTCTGTGGCCATCTTCTACTGTATGTCCTTAAATTGTATTTGTTTTGGTGTAGAGTTAAAATATCAGCCATTCTCCAGCATCTTTTAAATCCTTTACTGAGTAAAATAAACTTTAGCTTGGGTTTTGTGTAAAAATGTGACGACTCATACAAAAGTCATAACATTCTTGCCTATACAAGGTCCCTGAGACAAAACTTATGGTTTACTGTAGTCAAGTTCCCTTTTCTATAAATTACACTGCTAGAATGCTAGAACTATTGTTAGCAGAAGGCAGTCGCATGGCAACATGAGCTAAGCGGTATAATGTATTTGTTAAAGGCAGGGTTGGTTATTCTTGAACGCTTTTTACCTGATCTCAAATCAAAGTGCCGCGTCACACATTGAACTGCATAGTGAAGAAAACCTTAGTACTACTATGGCTGTAGAAGTATCAGATCACAGAGAATGGTATGCTAGAGAAATGAGAGGAGACATTTGGTGAATTTGACAGAAAAGGTATTAGCTTACAATTAGCTTGCAAAAGCTGACTACATCTTAAGAGAAAGATTCAGACAATACATAGGTAACACTAAATATGTGTACCACCACTTTATGATAGAATGAACAAAGCATTATCCGTTGAAACTGCACCTCAGCAGTTGCAGTGAAGTGGGTTAGGAGTACACGTGCTCTGAGGAACAGATGAAGAGGTGTGGAAACATCATTCGGACCTTCGTGGTGTTGTCAGGTTCCATGAAGATGTACATGGATAAATGTCAGGTTGACTCAGGCCCTGCCGGGGAGCAGACCAGCAGCTGTTTCAGTCATGCTCGTATATCAAAAGGATGCTAGTTAGGAAGGCGATAGGCCTGTCACTCATGGCAAACGCGCAACGGGCCCTCCGTGCACACTGGGAGTAAATGGAGCATCAGGGGTTCAGATGTGCCTCTCGTTTTAGAGAATATGAAGGGATCAGTTCTGGGAATAAAGAGGTTTGCTTGTGTTTTGTTCGAATTTCAGAGCTGCAAAATGTAGGGGGGTGGGGAAATCAGGTAATATTGCATGTGGGCGTCCATTACCTTTTTCTGATTATTATGCAGAAATGTCAGCGCTTTCATCAAATAAAAGCCCTACGGAAAACCAAACTGTCAAACCAAATTGTCAAGCGTTGTTCACTTGTCAGGAAATGTAACACGTGAAATCCCCCGTTAAGCCCTTTGCCATAGAGTTATGCAGACCCACAGAGAGACCTCCCCCGACACGGGAGGTCTCGGGGTCATTCCTAGCCCAATTATTTGACTCTGTAAATTGCAGCGCTGCGCTTGGCTCGTAAGCTTTTCAACGCTCTACCTAAAATGTCACCAATTTTCACACAGTGAACACCACTTAAAGAGAACCCTGAAGCAATTGTTACTCCAGAGTGAATTTAGAATTGGGAAAGAATAAAGGTTGTGTGTGTGTGTGTGTGTGGGGGGGGGGGGGGGGGGTTGTAGCGCTTCATTCTATTCTTGTTTTACATTTAAGTTTTTTTTTTTTCCCACAGCACTACTGCACACCAACGCTATCACGATAGTAATGGTGTTATTCTCTATTTGCTTTAAATGAATAACACTCCTGGAAGTAGGTTCTAATAAATGAGGTGCCTTCTGGATATAACCTCCAGCCATCTTTTTGTATTCACTACAGTAGAGAGGACAGAATACAAATGATCCCATTAGTGTTTCCTTGGGTTCTGTGTGTTTTATTTAATTTTTATTGACTAACCACGTCTTCCTCTGCCATGTCCCATGTCACCAGGGCTGTGGGTGACTTTAAAGCGCCTCCCGGGAGACATCCATCAGATCCGGAAGGACTTCCCCCACCTGGTGGACCGATCGACCGCCGTGGCCAGGAAGATGGGCTTCCCGGAGATCATCATGCCAGGTGGGTCGGCTCACACGGCTTTAGTCTCCGCTGTCCGCCAGCAGAAGTGTGCAATGCATGCATTAGTGTGCAATGTGCAAGTTTAATAGGTTACAGTTGTGGTCTGTGATTTAGACTGTGGAGATGAGCGTGATCTCTCCGACAAGATGGGCTGAAATGTGTAAGGCAATATACACAAGCGCGTACAAGGATACAGATAGCTCACTGGTGGTTTTGCGAGCTGTGCATTACACAAAAGAAGCAATAGATTAGAGTGTTATTTTTATCAAATAGAACTGCTTAATTATTCTGAAAAAAACTAAACAAGATTAACCATTATTCTGGTTTTAGGTGATGTGCGGAACGACATTTATGTCACCCTGGTCCAGGGGGAGTTCGACAAGGGCAACAAGACCACGCCCAAAAACGTGGAGGTGACCATGTCCGTGTACGACGAGGACGGCAAGAAACTAGATGTACGGATTCCTCTCTCATCCCCCCCCCCCACACACACACACTTTGTCACCTTGCTGCCAGCGTGCGCTCAGAGCACGCACTGTAAGTGCTATTACCGCCATGTCTCTCAGACAGACTGAGGTACGTGGCTCTGTCATCTCACCGAGCCATTCCCAGCTCACTGCTCGACTGACCAGAACCTTCTATAGAGAGCCACGATGCACCTCTCTCTCTCTCTCTCTCTCTCTCTCTCTCTGTGTGCGTGTCACTGACGGTGTGCCCGGTGCTCTGCGGTTGATTGACTGGGCTAATATTTGCTGCGCCGCTGTGGCGCTTTGCCTCTGTCAATGTCAGAGTCACAGTTGGCGAGCGAGTCACACAGACGTCAGTGGCCGACTGAAAGATCGCCACGGACAAAGGCGGTGAAATTAGCGCTCCGTGCTAATTTCTGTCGGTTTAAGCCCGGTGTTGATTCCTGCCTGCAGACGCATCAGTTGCCGCTGACCGCTGACTCTAGCTTCATTGTTCTCACACTGCGTTTGACTTTCCCCTCACGTGCTGCGTACCCCTCAGGTTAATGGGAGATATGAGAGGTGGCGAGCGGTCAGACATTGGGGTGTGAGGGTTGTGGTGGGGGGTGTTGTGGCTACCAAGTGGTAGGTGTCCCTGTTTTTGTGGGCGCGTGTGTGCGCACTTTTTGGTTTGAGTGTGTCCACAAGTGCGCACGTACATACACCCACAAACAAACTGTTAGAGATGTCGCTATATGGTTTATATTTTGACAAATTTAATGAGTCTCCAGGGCTGCTTTACATACTTCTCACGGCGCCCCCTTGAGGCTAAACTAAAAGAAAATGTTATTGCAGTAAGCAATAAATTAACTGGATTATGCAAAACAGGCATTAGTTTACAATGCACTTGCTTATACTGGGGTCTTGGCCACTTTCCTCGTACGTGCGTGTCTGTGTGTATGCACGCAGTGTACAAAAGCATTCGCTCTAGTCTTGTGCGTGCTTTAGTCATTTTACTTACTGTGACATTTCCACCTCCTGCACGCTCCAGACTGCGGCCTAGAAAATATTACATTCTGGTTCGAGGGAGGATGGCCTCCCGGGGATGTGGATTATACAAATATACTTGAGCCTCAGCTGCTCAATTGTGCGCAGTTAGTCACAGCTATACATGTTCCTTCCTTTTATGCCTGGGAACTGCGGTGCGTCTGAAGAAGAAGGGTATATTGTTTTGACTGCATGCTGTCCTTTACTGTAAAGAGGGCTAACCTGTCTGGTTGAGCGGTCTGGCCCTCGCACTGGCTTCTCCTGTTTCCAAGGATGCCCGCCAAAGACAGGGGCCATACAGGGATGCCCTTGAACGGGTTCTTTATTGTAAACCTTTGTGGGTGGGCATATTACTCTCTATTCTTTTAAGGGTCTTATGGGATTCAGACTAGTGTAATTCTAGTATTGAATTGTAAGGGTTAGGAGGGCTACAGGTGGAGTCCACAGCAAGGTTTGAACGCAGTCTTCTTTTGTTTTACTAAGGGACAACCTGAGAAGGTTTCCTTCAAAGCTATTGGACACAGGCGCTGTAGCTCTCGTCTGTTTATTTTACAGTGAGATCGACCGTAATTGGCCTTACTGGGGTGGGGGATGGGGGCCGTGGGGGGGATTCTGTTGCGGTTAAGATGAGAGGCACTGTCACTTCCTGTGATTACTGCTGATGAGGCCGAGTGTTAGATGCGGTGATAAAAGCAACTTTAACCCCGTTTGTTGCCATGGCAACGAGAGACACTTGGCAATCATGCATGAGAGGAATGAAAGTTACACTTTTTATTATATCCGTCTCTCCCCCTCCACCCCCCATACCCCTCTCTCTCTCTCTCTCTCTCTCGCCTTAGTGGTGTTGTGATGTGAGTGGGACCGGCAGACAGTGAGCCTCTGTCGACGTGACACAGCGCCAAACCACTCTCAGCTGCGGGCTATCCACAGTGTCTAGCTAGCTAGCATGCGCCACCTTACAAGCCTCCTCCGTCTCTGAAGCTGTCACGAATCGCGGCCACTTAGAGCCTCGGCGTGGCTGTGGAGGCCGGGGCCTGTTATCCCCTCCTAATTGCAGGCTGTCAGAAGCCATTAGCGCTGCGGCGTGTAAGAGGCTAGCCCACTAGCGGGCCAGGGAGTCTTCCTCAGCAGGCTGATTTGATAAGAGAACCACCCTTGGTGTGGAGGAGGGGGTACTTTGGGGATAGCTAATGACTTGGCTGGTCCTAGTGCCCGCTGGTTCACCACCCACTGGCCGTTAAGCGCCACCCCATCCACCACCCCTGTACGATGTCCTGTGTGGGTCCTTACACTGCCCCTCCCGTTTCAATATCTAACTCTTCATACATTTTTGTGAGCACGTGACGGTTAGGTGTTGCCCATGCATAAAATGTGTTTAGACATTCTTTATGAAGGCCTCTTGCCCTCCAAAGATGTATCTGATCATACAATGTAAGCAGTAGTCATTTTTGATAATAAGTCGGCTATCATGAACCTCGTACTGTAATGCTAGCTAGCTTGCAGCTAGACGGCTAGTTATGTTTTAGCTCTAACCTTGTATGCTAACTAGACTTAATTTTTCTTCTTGCTGCTCTAGAATGTGATATTTCCCGGGGCCGGAGACGACGGCATTCTTGAATACAAGTCTGTCATCTACTATCAAGTAAAGCAGCCTCGTTGGTTTGAAACCATCAAGGTGTGTCTTACTTAAAACATTGCTGTTTTGTCAAAACCATTTCAAAATATCTTACCTTTTCATAGATTAATACATATCCCAAAATGTATTTATATATAATACTGCTTAAAAATAAATAAAAGACAAACATAACTGCTTTTAACCCTCGCACTGTCCTAAGGTATTTCAGCAGACTAGCAGCAGAGGGAGCAAACCGCGGAATGTCATATGTCCGTGTTGTGGTTGCTGCCCTCTACTGGCAAGGGCACCGGGTCATTTTGACCCATAGGACAGCGCGAGGGTTAAGACAGCACTAATTAAACACTGACATTCACCTTCCCATTACGCTGTCCTAAAGCCTAGTTCAATGTTTAAGCTAACATTATGTGTTGCTATAGTCACAGTGAAACTGTCAGAGCCAATAATATCTATTGAGACAATATATGGGATAATGATTTTGTTTTTATTTATTTTTTGGTATGAGGATATTTAGAGGGAAATATGAACTATATTCATACAAATTAATCTTCTTGGCCTCTATAGGTAGGGAGATGCATATTGACAGGGTTGATAAAGTAGGGAATATGAAAGCAGGAGAAATGCACTGTATTCTATTTTGGAGTTTACTTTTAGAGGTCAGGAATTTTCTTGTGAGAATGCATTATACATTCAACCAGAATGTGTACATACAGTATAAAATCAATAATTTGTATTGCAGATATGTAATCACATGTAGACGACAAACAAATGCACATTTTATTGAAAAGACAACAAAATCATTAATTTGCAATGGTGTAATGGTCTCGCGACTCTGCGTTTTCATTTCAAGTTGTTTATTTGATTCATATTCTCCCAGGTTGCCATTCCCATTGAAGATGTGAATCGCAGCCATTTGCGGTTTACCTTCCGCCATCGCTCGTCACAGGACTGTGAGTACAAATGCCAATTCATGAATAATCAGTTTCACCGATGACCAGCTGCATAATTGACTGCCAATCTCTACTAAGCAAAACAATGGAACATGTCCAAGCCAAACAGATGTGCCTCACTATGATAAATAACATGAACCTCTCTCGGTGTCACATTAATCAGAGATATTAGGCTGCGCCCGAATAAGGCGGCATTGTCGAAGTGGCTTGTCACAGACTAAAGCCGGCAAGCTAAAAATAATCCCGGAGGGACCCGTTTGTTTTTGTCGAGACCACTGTTCAGCTGAAAGCAGCTCGGAGCCCCTGTTTAATTTCCTTGTGTTTTGTTAATATCCTTTTTAGTTTTTGCATAGAGGGATGATGTTGGCGGATCTGCCAGTCTCATAGCACCATCTGCCCACCATAGGAGATGCGCGTGGGGGTCAGGTTGCTCTGTATAAGGGAATGCGATGACTTACCGTAGCTTGGCAGCAGCGGCTGGTATTGTGGGATAACATGGTTATCAGCTAGATGGTCAACGGACTGCATTTACAGTATACAGCTCTTTTCAACCTTCCGGCCACTCAAAGCGCTTTACAGTGTATCCTCTCATGGGTGATGGTGATGTCAGCCATGCAAGGATACACCTGACCACCGGGAGCAGTATAGGTTAGGGTTAGGTGTCTTGCTCAGGGACCCCTCTACACTCGGTGAGGAGTTAGCGGGGTTCGAACAAGCATCTTTTCCATCACCCCGTTCTGCCCACTACGTCGCTCTAGGGGGACATTTTATTTTAGCTTTAACCAGGCTAAATAATCTGCAGTCGCCATTAATCTATACCGGCTTTGCTGCTGCGGCGGGCAGACAACAGGGAGCTTAGTGAGTAATGGCCAGGTCCCAGAGCACCTGCGCCATCTTGGGTATCCTGTCCTGTAGAGGAGTCCTCCTCCAGCCACGGCTCCCGTTGAAAACCATGAATCGCTGTTATCTTGGCTGTAAGAGGTGCACTGCAACATAGCTCACCCCAGGTGACTCCCGGGCCACAGTGGCTTCCATGAAATTAGATTTATTTTAGCCGACCGCGGTTGAGGGGAGTCGTCAGATTTTCTCGTGTTAAAGCACGCTGTCAGTTCTTGTTAAGAGAGAGTGTGTTTTACAGCTAACTGATATGAATATAGATGGGTTAAAGATGTCATTTGTCAGAAGCACTGTAGTCTTCCTAACTCAAACCCCCTGGGGGTGTCTGCATTCCTGTCGTCTATCTGCCTGTCCAGGCCTACCTGTTTCCTGGACCGCCTGTAGCTGTAGTGCTTTGATTGTAAACACTGCCGCACATCAACGCTTACTACGGTAAATCTAGGTGTCTGTGCGAAGACTTGGCACCCTGGATCAGAATCTGGTGGTGTGGGGGGCAGGGGGGGGGGCTGGCATAGTGATGGTTGTCACCTAGAATGAGCTTTTGGGACGCCGCAAACTTTGCATTTCTGTTTCATGTCAAATCTGTCATCATGTCAGTACAGTTTAACTGGAGGAGAGCGATGGTGGAAAACGTAACACACACCTGAGTTGGCATTTGGAGCAAGCTCCTTAAGAAAAACAAAAAAACTAGATTTGCTCTTGGAACTTAGCTTTCTTTGCCGTTGGAAACATTTTCATCCCCACCCCGCAAAGTCGGCAAATACATTTTTATCAAAGCACTGGGATGCTTACTGCTCCACTGCTTTCCCTACAGCTTGCCCAGCAATTATTCACCCGTTAGGCCACAGCGGGTGAACCGATGAAGGGATTTATGCAGATGGAATGCACAAGACACTCTGATAAATCACATCTTGATGCACATAAATTTGAGCTTGTTGATCCGCAAAGATGATATAGGCAACCCCATCCGAATGTGTAGTTACAGGAGAGGCCATAACTCACTGGCCTGTTTATATAGCCCATCCCCTCCCCACGCACGCACACACACACGTGCACGCACGCACAAACACACACACCTGCAACCAATGGCAAAATTCCACGCTCTGTATAACTCGGCAGGATTGCATAAACGGATAAGATTGCGGCAATGATAAACTGCGAGCCCGATCGACTGTGTGGTAATGGGTATTGGATGGTGTTTTTCCAAGCTATTGCTTCATTGGAGCACACCTGACACAATGTAGAATACTAGTATTCTGTTGATGCATGCAGTTGGTGGTCCAAGGCCCGGTTGATTTCATAATGAAATCCACCAGATATGTCATTGGAGACTGCTTTGTTGTATTTGTCCGGTTAGTGATAATCTGGCAAGTGCTGTGGTCATGACCTTTTTGCTCTATACAGTATGTATACGTGTGTGTGTGTGTGTGTATGTGTGTGTATACATACACACACACACACACACAGTGGATATAAACAGTTAAAATGCCAGGTTTTTGTGATGTAAAATAATGAGACAAAGATAAATCATGTCAGAACATTAATGTGACCTATAATGTGAACAATTCAATTGGAAAAACAAACTGAAATCTTCGAGGGGAAAACATTTAAAATAAAAACCTTGCACTTCGCATCGCTTCGTAATAACTGACACTGAACTGTTAAAGCCTGAAAAATGCTAAACCTTGAAAACATCGGACTGAATCGTGGACACATTCCATGTATGCATAAAAAATCCTCCCTTTCAGCTACCTATCGCTAACCTGACACTGCCAGATATCTGTGTCTGTTAGACACATCCATCTGGGGAGTTGTCTATTGAAACTGTAATAGGGCAGGCACTTTCAAAAAGTACTTGGCAGATGAATGGCTGAACCTGTGAACGAGCAGAGCCTGTTGGTATCCACTCTTGCAGTAGTAACGTCAGGAGAAGAGTGGAAAAATGTGTTCCATTGAGAAAAGCTTTTGCACTACTAATAAATACTAATAAAACGTATGCTTTGTTGCAATATCTACTGCGTTAACCTCTGTAGGACCCGCCATTATTGTTTCGTAGTTGTTTTCAAGTTGCCTTCATCACACCTAAATCCGCCCTGGTTTAGGCGTGATGAAGGCGACACACTAGGTTTACCGGCCTAAAACGCAACGATTTCCAAGCTGTCCAGACTGATTTTTGTGGCGAAGTCATACTCGTGAGATCAGGATGGTCTTGCGAGGCTAACGCCTCTCCTTTGTCCCTTCTCCCACAGCGAAAGACAAATCAGAGAAGATATTTTCCCTGTGTTTCGTGAAGCTGATGCGGTACGACGGCACAACGCTTAGGGATGGCGAACACGATCTCATTGTGTACAAGGTAATGTATCCCATAATACTTCACACGCCAAGGCGTCATCCTGCGCCCGTATCAGCCCACATTCTGCACGTGACAGCTTTACAGATGAGCTAAATGTATTAGTATCTGCTGTAATAACAGTTAGACAGCCTTCTATGGAGAATTGCTTATTTAGCCCCTATCAACCCCACACTAAAATCTAATTACTTTCCAATTAAAATGGCTTGTATAACGACACCTTTGTGTTGAGCTCCTAGTTAGGTTAATTAAACAAAGAAAGTACAACAATTTTTTCCTTTTTTCTTTTTTTTTTCTTTTTCCCCTTATATTATTTATGCTGAAGTCACCTGTCAGTGCTGTTAATGTATTGCCATTAGCTTCATTGGGCCTAAAACAGCCTGCTTAGTTCTGGGTGACAGGATAAGATGAATACAATATTTACAGAAACATTTTGGTGGGGAGAAAATGTCACCGATACCGTATATTTCTTAGACATCAGATAATAGTTTAAAATTGCCCTTGTCTTGCCACAACCACACATCAAGGTTTGGAACACCGTAAATAAAATAACTGCAAACCATTGTTGTGGTGACTACATTAAAAGTGAACCTCACCTTTGCCGAACACAATCAGGCAGAAGCAAAGAAATTGGAGGAGTCGTGCTTATACCTCAACCTACCTGCCACCAAGCTGGAGCTGGAAGAGAAATGCTACTCCACTTCAGCGAAAGGCAGCCAGAACCTGGGCAACTATACAATCAGCAAGGACTCATTCCAGATCTCCACTCTGGTCTGCTCTACCAAGCTCACGCAGAACGGTAATTACAACCACTCTAACAACCTTCCATTCATTTGCAAGCTAATTGCCATGCCATAATTTTTCTCATCTCACTTATACGCCTTATTGACAAACTTGTGCTAAAGAAAGTCACATGGAGCCTTGCTTAAGAAACTGGCTTGGGCCCACTACTTGTGAAGACTGCAGACTGAACCCAAATTTGTAGATATTTAAAAGCAAAAAATATGTGTGAAATAATTTCTGTGTTGTAACCAATCATTTTTGACTAATCTTGCTACTTCCAGTCAGATAGCCAACATGCACAGTACATCTTGAAGGAGAGAGGGTCTGTCCTTATTTGGATCCCATAGTGTGCTATAATGTATTTCTATACCAATTCCCTGCTCTTGCACTAATCCTGCATTTGATCAATATTGGTTAAATGGTTTTCACCTTTACTTTGCATTTGATTGCTCCATACCCACTCACTCAATAGATTCTAGTCCATCTCTGTTAAGGCTCTGATCTGCTTAATGCTGTCGATTGAGCACAGTGTTTTTCTTTCCCATGGTGCAGTGAAGCGCCATGCTTATTTAGCAATGGAAAATCCCCTTCTATGGCCAAAGCCTCATGGAATATGGAGGGACCTCTGCGGACCCCTAGCATATATACATGTTTAAGTGGGCTATTGGTAACATTATCTGTTGCATTTCGATTTTAGCCTTGGTCTGCATGTCCTTCATATCATCGGGATGAGGGCTAGACTCACTAGAGACTAGAGTGTCATGTGACCAGATGGAGACATCACGGCATCACCGTCATCACCATCCCACAGTAAATTTATGAAGAGCCTTTGCTGCAGGGGTTCTCAAACTTTTCAGGTCGCGACTCCCCAAAATAACAATGCCAGAGACTCGCGACCCCAGCTATCCTCAAAGGTGGTAGAAGAATAACAGCCATATTATTATTTGATAGTATTTTAATACAGGCTAGTAGCAGAATACATCAAAGTAATGTATAACCTGTACTACTACTAACAATTCTGGCTAAACTATGCCATTTTAATCATTTTAAAATGTTACTTAATTTCTAAAAATCATCTTGTGATCCCCTCCTCTGTGTCTTGCGACCCCCAATTTGAGAACCACTGATCTAGAGCACTGGTGTAAGCTGAAAGGTATGACGTCGTACACTGCGCTGTCGTCAAAAAAAGTCAGCTGGTCCATTGACTGGACGGTTGTGCTCCAAACAGGAGGCAAGCACTTTTGCACTGAGGGGTTGCGGACTGATATTCATAGCGACATCGATTTGGAACTACTCCGAGGCTACTATAGCACCTCCAGAACCCCAAATGCCAGCCTCAGCTCACTGTTTAGGCTGGGGAAGGGTTATGGGTAGGTAATGAAGTAGTGTTGTAAATGGAGGAGGAGAGATGAGGGCAGACCACTATGCGGCTTGCACTCGTCTCTACTCTCTACTCAGGTGTGGGAGGGACATAGGCTGTCAATCAAGGAGTGAACCTTTAACACAGACACCTTTACGACAGGCCCCTTTGTATTACGAATGCACTACAATTGGAAAACAATCAGGAATGCCAGTTTCATGCCGTAACCAAAGAATGCCTAGACAGCATGGCCTCCTGGACCCCCCGGGATCCAGACCATTACTCTTAAGAACATGCTTGGCATGCTTGGAGGTTCTGAACTATCAGTCATTAAGAGCTCCAGTTTGCACTATATATACACACACACACACACACACACACACACACATATGGCATGACCTTGGAAAAAGGCGCTCGTAGCAACTCATTCTAGATGGAGTAGGCATTCCAGGGGAAAGGTAATAGATGAATAGATGTTTCACTAGATATATACGAGGGGGAGAAGAGAAGTACATGCATTATACAACCATAGATCCTAAGGCTTTACTGTTAGCCGACAGCATGACTGTTAGTTAGTACAGTACAACAGTTTTAACGGCTGTTGTCAGGAATATTCGTCACGTTAGAATGGGTTAGGCGCGGCCACAGTCAGCTATGGTTCAGACGTCCACACATGCACGTCACGGGCGCCATTTTGAGCAGAACGTACTCCTTGAGGAACTCTGGAAGCGTGAGGTGTTGGAGCGAAGCGGGGTTCTCCTCCTCGGCTGACTGGGCCCGTTTACGGAAACCCAGAACCCTGCGTGAATACAACACACCGTAGACGTTCAAGACAGGAGGATAGGGGTGTCTTCAGCCTCCCACGTTTACAGGTTTAACAGCCCACAAACGGCTCCCTCTGAAGCCAAGTCTGGTTTGCTTGTTGGCACATTGGCTAAGCATGAAGCTGATAACATGAACACGGATGTCAACAACCTACTGTAAGGGCATTAATGCTAATGTGTCTACTGCAAAATCTTTATCTGATAAA
>JAODOY010030345.1:0-22424 GCA_025399855.1 Forbesichthys papilliferus | reverse complement strand
CTCTCTCTCTCTCTCTCTCTCTCTCTCTCTCTCTCTCTCTCTCTCTCTCTCTCTCTCTCTCTCGCTCTCGCTCTCTCACATGATACTGTTTGACTTGTGTTCAAAATGTCCAGATTCTTGACATCCTGTGCATATTTTCTAGGAACCTTTCTGGGAACATCATATCAACGTTGGACTCAGGGGTGTTTCAAGAACTTCCATCACTCAAGCTAGTGTGAGTAGCAGCCGCGATCAACTGTAAAGCTCACATTACATCACTACTGCGTGTGTTTTCTATCAAAACACACACAATAATTAACAATAATTAATAAAACCACAATAACAAGGAATGCATTGTTGTAAAGGCCTACACATGATAATGATCCAGCAGTTACCTTTGTAACTACAACTTTTGAAAAAATACTAACTAGAGCAAGTCTGTTACAATATCTGTAAAACATCTGCAGTCCAATAAATCACACTTGTAGGAAAGGTCATAGGGGTGACAGTGTTTGAACAGTGGCTGCCGTATTACAGATTAGGATACATCCTTTGTGATCTCCATAATTCCAATAATGTACATCTGGGACAGGCGCTGTATCTGATCTCAGTAGTTAATTGCCCCGTCTAAGGGGCTTTTTACATTGGTCCCGTGGGCATATTTTTATCTCTGTTGTCTTTCATGATTAATGACATTCACTTCCTTCATCAGGAACTTCAACTCTGACTTCCTGTCGTGTGACTGTGGGCTGCGCTGGGTGCCAGGCTTCTTCCGGACCAGTTCTGCTCGGCTGGGGGACGAGACGCTTTGCTCCTATCCCAGGAGCCTGCAGGGAAAGCCCCTGCGTGGACTGCGAGAGATTCAGTTGAGCTGCGGTGAGGGCCTTGCTGCTGTATACCAATGCACCACATTTCAGAGAACACTAGCTTGAAGTGCAGTATCCCAACATGCGCCTACTGTTTTTAAGGATTAATCGACAAAACAAAAACACGGTGTAAATCTTATCCCACACAGCACAACATCTTTCTAAAAGCACCAGTGAGCTGTCAGCTAATCCTGTGGTTTGCAATTTTTCTGAATTGCTGCTGTCTGTATCCAATGCTCCCAAAATAGCAGATGCGTACAGTAATGTCTGTAGTTGTGGCTGGCAAATGAGTGCGTCTGAATGGAGCCAGAATGGGGTGTCACATCTGTCCTGTGTTAATCTTTCCTAAGATGGTCCCTTGGAGCTACACACCCTGTCCCTGCTACCCTCCCAGCGCCAGGTGGTCTTCAAGGGGGACCGGCTGCCCTTCCACTGCACCGCCGCCCTGGTGGACAAAATCACAACCTTGCACTGGCGTCACAAGGGTCAGCTGGTGACCTCTGACCCTGAGATGGGCGTCCAGCTGGAGAACAGTGTGCTGCATGACTGCACCTTCATCACTAGGTGGCCATTGTTATATGTTGTCTTATTGTTTTGCTCGCTTTCTCGATACTGTGTGTGTGGATAATTATATGAATTACTGCACAGTAGGCTACTCTAACTACCGTTTGTCAAATGTCAGTTGGAAGTGAATCAATGAATTGGTCAACAAAGTGAGTCTGGACGCATTGTAGAAGAGGCTGTGTATATTCATTAATTGCTGAGACATTTCTCCCGGTCTCTCCTATGTGAAGTGAACTTATCCTATTCAATGTGCACGTGGAGGCCACTGGAGAATGGGAATGTGTGGTGACTACTGGGCGGGGTAACAGATCTCGCGGTGTTGAGATAGTGGTGGTGGAGAACAGTGCCTCCTTCTGTCCAGAGGATAACGTTGTCAACAACCGGGGAGAGTTCAGGTTAGTACAATAACCTAAGCTATAATTATGTCATTATGATTATATACCAAATGAAAAGATCTTTCCTTTATTGGTTTTGCATTGTGACCTATGGTATTAAACCCCAGGTGGCCGAGGACTTTGGCAGGCATAATGTCCCATCAGTACTGCCTGCAGCTGCGATACCCTTCCCTGTCAATAGAGGGAGGCATGGAGCAAAAGAAAGCCTCACGCTACTGTGACCGCTCAGGGAAATGGCAGGAAGGTGACTACTCCAACTGTCACTACACCAATGGCATCACCCGTGTCCTACATACCTTCATCCTGGTCAGTACTTGCACACACAAGCCCATGGAATTCCAGAGGGGTGTTTTGAGTTATGCTAATGTTAGCAAACCGCATGTAGTAAAGAACCAATCAAAAAGAAGGCATCAGCTGTCCCACCCAACAGGTGTAACTAAATGACATAGGCGGATCAGCTGTTAATCACGTCATGGTTGTACACAACACACCCAGACAGTCCTGACACGCTGCCAAATAACAGTATCTCAAGACACCTGTCTGCGGGTACAAGGGCTTTAGGGCAATGCCATGGTTCAAGTGAGGTACATACAAGGTGGATTTACTGTCCTAATCCAGCACCACACCTTTGTTTTCTCTCTCTGCTGTATTTCAGAGGCCCATCAATGCATCTAATGCTGTCACTGTGGCACAGCAAGTGCGCTCATATACCCTTGAGGCTGCTGGTTTCACTGACTCGGTGGATGTGCTATATGTAGCCCAGATCATTGAGAAGTTCATGGAGTATGTCAAGCAACTTAGAGAAGTAAGACATGTATATGTGTTCATTGGTTGTAATAGACGTGAATATATCAGTTTATTTAATTTGTTATGTCATGTTTTTTAAATAGTATAACTATTAGTCGAGCTAAAAGATACACACTGAACTCTCTTGTAGCTGTCTGAGGTGCTGGTAGAAATGGGCAGTAACCTGATGCAGGTGGATGACCAGGTCCTGGCACACGCCCAGACAGAGCAGAGAGCCTGCAGCTCCATAGTCTTCTCTCTAGAGACACTAGCCTGGCCTCAGCTCCACAGCCATGCCCAAGACCTCTCCATGGTACGCACCGTCCCATTGGCTCGGTAACAAAGTCTCCCAATTGACTTGACTTGAGAACCCAGTTGATGTCCACAGGTGTCTAGGAACATCGTCATGGAGGCCCACATGATCAGACCAGCACACTTCACCGGGATGAGCTGTACAGCGTACCAGCGGCGCGAGGTCCTGACGGACAACCTTGGCGCAGATGGGTCAGAGTCCACCCATAAACAGCAGCTCCGGTTCCGCTGTACGACGGGCTCCCATAACACCTCCCTTGACAATTTTCCACTGAAGGTGACCTGTTACTTTAACCTTCCACTTCCACATAGGGCACAAAGCACACATAGTAAATACTGATACTGTTACCTTTACATTTGCCAGTGGGGTCACAAGATGCTTTTAAGGGGAGTATACTGTAGTGGTGAATATAATGTGTGTATACATAGAATGACCCACTGGCGTATGCAACATCACCTGCCTTTAAATCCATTAGAATATATTGACGTATCCCACAACATTAATACTGATTTTCTCCAACGCTTGATCTGTCTTTCCACAGAATTCAGTAGCCCTGGCTTCTGTGACTCTCCCACCATCTCTGTTCCCTCCTGATGCTCCCGCAGATTGCAAGCTGCAGTTCGTAGCATTCCGGACAGGCCGGTTCTTCCCCCTGCCTGGAAACTCGAGCATTGTTGTTGAATACTCTGGCAGACTTAGCGTCAACACCCCTGTCATCTTTGTAGGCTTGGGTGAGGACTTTTCTCAATATAAAATTATTATCTTAACCCAATAATTAAGTTCAACTCATATCATAATACCATTTATATGAATGCAGGAAGTGTGTTGATGATTTTACCCTCCCTTTGCCGTGACAGACGGATGTCACATGTGGAACCACTCGGAGCCCGTCTGGGTGTCACTACGCCACCTCTCCCCTGGCACCAGCCCGGTGGCAGCCCAGTGGAGGGCTCTGGAGAAGCAGGGGGCCTGGAGCCAAGATGGCTGCCAGCTCATACACAGTGACAGCAGCACATCCACATTACGCTGCTCCCTGCTGAGTAACTATGGCGTGCTACAGGTATTAATAGCTTAAAGGACTTTTAAGGTAGACCTGTTCTAACTTTCCGGGGTAATTCAAGCCATCCAACTTAAGTCACATTACATGGTCATATTAATTGTGGGTGTGTTTCTTCCTCCCGTGCATGTTTTGATAGGAGGTGCATGACTTCCCAGATGTACATCCTGTGTCAGTGAGGGTGCTCCACCCTGTGGTCTATGCGTGTACTGCAGTGCTCCTCCTGTGCTTATTCACCATAATAATCACACACATACTACACCACAGGTACGTCTGCGTGTACGCGGGTATGTGTGTTTGCATGTGTAGGCACATGCTTGTTTCCGCCCTCCTTCGCTTGACCTTTAACAATCCACGATTTATTTGTATTTATTTGTTTTTCTACTGCAGTTCAATACACATATCGAGAAAAAGCTGGCACACCTTGCTTAACACGTGCTTCCACATCGCCATGACGACAGCCATCTATGCAGGAGGCATTAGTTTGACCTGTTACCCAGTGGTATGCCAGGCGGTAAGACTTTCTCTCCTTCGCCAGCGGCGAATTTCCACGAGGGCTTCAGTCTACGGCCAGACTCACCTGAACTGTGTTGTTGTTAAATGTGTGGCAGGTGGGCATCGCACTGCACTACTCCTCACTGTCTACTCTGCTGTGGATTGGAGTGAGCTCCAGGGTCATCTACAAAGAGGCCGTTTGGAGAACGCCACAGCAACCGGAGGGAGAGTCGCCTACTCCACCTACGCAACGGCCGATGCTGAGGTCGGTGATATCATCAAAGCTCGCCCTTCGCCCCAACCTGTTGAGTTGGTCGCATTGCTCGCTAGAAGCATAGGTTTTGTGTTTGAGACAGACGAGGGAGTCAGCGGGTATGGCCACCCAAACTATACCCCATCAAAGAGCACCATTGTGCGCATCAACCAAAGCCCCTCTGTGTTTTAGGAAAACCTTGAATGGAAGTGACCGTAGAGAACTCCGTGACCTCTGGGTGGGGGGGGTGAAGAGGAGTGAGGCCGGAGCTCGAGGGGAAAGTGTTGTAAATCCGAGCAGGGCCGTACAGGGGCTGCACTGTCTCCCCTGAACCTCTCCTGCTGTGGCTGGGATCAAACACTGCAGCTTACTCCGCTGGCTGCCCAACCTAGCCCTCTGCCCACACAGCCACATGGATTCAGACCTCTCCGCTGACACCCTGCTGTAAATCACAGTACCCGTGTAGTCTGTACGGGCCCTTTTTACTCCCCATTAGTCGGAAAGAGTGAAAGAACAGAAAGCTCTGTTGAGATCATAGGCGTCCATGCTCAAAGGCAGAAAAGCGTGAAAGGGGAAAATGTCACATATCCATTTTTCCAAAGAACCGTGCAGCCAAATGTCCTCTGGCATGAGCAAGAAATGAAAATTGCCTGCTTGTCAATGGGATTATGTTGTTGATGGTGTGTCTGTCATCGCAGGTTCTACTTGATCGCTGGTGGAGTTCCTCTCATCATATGTGGAATCACCGCAGCTGTCAACGTCAACAACTACGGGGACAACAGCCCCCAGTGAGTGCCTATCTTTCTGACCTTGAGTAATTTGACCCTTGGCGTTTAAGTGTTTTGTCTAGCAGTAAACCGCCAGTGATATGTGTGATGTGTTGAAATGCACAGCAATGCCCTTGTTCTGCACTGACCCTGCTCATTTCATTATTGGCTCCAACAGCTGCTGGTTGGTGTGGCGCCCCAGTCTGGGGGCTTTCTTTGTCCCTGCTGGCTTGGTGGTGTTGGTGACCTGGCTCTATTTCCTGTGTACTGTGTTTCGCCTGAGGCTCCACGTGGCCAAAGAACGCAACGGAACCTCCTCGTCCTCCCCAGCGCCTGAAAGCCAGCCTGCATTGGCAGGAAGCACCAGTGTCTTATCCACAGACTCAGCGGTGGGGCCTGCGCACCCTGCCTTGGCTCCAGAGGACCAGTACTCCTTCAAGGTCCAGTTTGTAGTGCTGGTGGTCACCCACTTCTTGTTCATGGCCCTGTGGTGCTGCGGGGCCATGGTCGTGTGGATGACGGGTCACGGCAACCTGCTGTTCAGCTGTCTCTACGGGTTGGCCGCCACAGTTCTGGGGGCGTTCCTGGTGGCGCACCACTGCTTCCGACGTCTGGACGTGCGGGCTTCATGGCTGGCCTGCTGCCCGGGCTCTGGCCGCTCCTCCCAGCCCGTGCCGACGTACACACGCAGCTGCTCCGGGGGCGGAGCGCAGGGCTCCGAGCGCGGCTCCCAGCTGTTTATCGGCCTCCACCCGCCGGGAGACTCCCACAACTCCTCGTCCACCCAGTCTTCGTCCACGGCGCCCAGTGGGATCAGTAGTGTGGGGCCGGGGCCCTGCAAGCTCACCAACCTGCTGCAGGTGACCCAGGACAATGCCAACCATGCGTTCCCTGCCCCCGTGGGCACCAAAACCAGCGCTAGCACCGACAGCGTCGCCAAGCCGACCAACAACGTCCGGTCCGTCGTAAACTCTGTAGCCCCGGTGCATCCCCAAAGAAAGAAAGTGAGCAGCAGAACTAAACAAGGCAGTACCCAGTATCACCACCGGGGCGAGGGCAGGGGTCACTATCGTCTCAAAGCCTTGAGGTCTGGTGGCGGGGGCAGCTTAGGGGCATTGGGCCCCACTAGTGTAGAGCACCTCAATTCGTCACACGCACCTCACAAACACGCCACTAGCGAGAACGGCAGCGTCCGCCACAGCCTGTCGGAGAGCCAGGCCAGTCCCCTAGCCAACGGGAGGAAAGCCGGGGAGTCCATGGCCACCAGCCTCTCAGAGGGCAGCGACGGGGCCAGCAGTGGCAGCCGCAAGCCCTTCCCGCTTCCGCCTTCTGCGGCCAGCAGGGCTGCCACGCATGGCGCTCAGAGACGCTGTGCGAGCAGAGACAATGTGAAGGCGGCGGCGGCGGCTGCCGAGCGAGAGGCAAAGCGTTGCTCGTATCCCCTGAACAGCGTCAACGCCACCGCACCGCCCTCTGCAGCCCACAATGGCACCCTTAAAAACTCAGTGTTAGAACTGGAGCAGGACACTAGTGGCACGGACCAATCGCAGAGCTCCGTTGGAATGAAAAGTGGTTTGTGGAAGAGTGAGACCACGGTGTGACACATGTTTCAACCTGGTCTTCTATGCATAAACGTATCTGATATTAGACACAAAGTGCTTTTAATCCTAACAAATACATCACTTGTTTGACTATCACCAAGGATGTAGGAAGCTATACTTTCCACTCTAGCACAGTTAGTATGCTGCCAAAATAGTAAAGATGAACACAGTAAATCAGGTCTTTTCATTGTCATTTTTCCTTGTTTTAATGTATACTGTAATTGTACAAGCTACACCTGAAATTAGCATATGATGTTAATTGTGGATGCCAAATGAAAGCTTTATTGTTTTAGTTGTGATTTTTCTATGCATATCACCTACAGTATAGCATGAAATGGTATCCCCGATTTTCCATTTCCACAGAGCTTTTAGCATTTTACACTGTGGATAACCTTTCACTCTTATTTCCGCTTCAAGTATTTGCATGTGCTCATATATGCAGTGATTGGTGTGCATGGCGTGTGTCTGGGTGTGCACACAGCATGAGGAAATAGGAGAGATTAGTTTTGTGTATAGAGAATATGTCATTGAGCTACAGTACAAGACCAATATTCAAAATAATCACAAGTGGTGACACAGTTCTGTAGTCCTAATAATAAATAACTAAATGATATCAGGAAAATGTCTTCATTTGCAGTCATTGTCTAAAATGGCAGAATAACCAATCCTTGCACATTTTCTCAAACCAATCAAATTAGTTAAACCAGGATTCTAATTCAGTTTTATGGATTAATGTTGTATATAGACTGCCATCTCCCGAAAAGTAAACATAACTTTTCATTATTAATGGTGTTTTGTGCTGTGACCAAATGCCCGGTTAGGTCTACTGATTACTAGATTTAGATGATCTCATTTGCTATTTTTACCCACATTATTTATGCAAAGATATTGTCAAAATCGAATGTGATTATTAATGCCAGGATGTTATACGTGCCTTTTCTTCTTCTAAATGTTCATAGGCCTGACCAAAGAAATAAATCTCACTGCATATAGATCCTTGGTTGTTGAGTATCCATTATCAGATTGTTTTTGCAAACTTTTGTATACTTAAATAGTATACTTATATTTATATGTACATTTTGGCAGATATGCTGTTCGGGAAATAAACAGGAATTACTGCTCAGTATTGCTGCCTAATGTTTTGTTTTTCTTTTGTTATCCCACAGGGCATTCTGGTTTGTTCCGTTTTTGTATGGTGTATTAAAGAGTAAATAATTAAAGAGTACCTACCTTACAATTACATTTTTTTGTAAAGTAAATAATGGGACTTAAATGTTATGACACAAATCAGTACTGGTGACTGACACAATTTCTGTTTTTATAGAAAACTGCAGTTTGTTGATAATGTCTTAACCCGTCATATCTGATCAAACAAATCCCCAAATGCTGTTGTATTGCTGTTTTAAAGTGTACTCTTTGAACACATCACATTCAATGTTAACGTTAATGTAAGTTTTGTATTCTATAGGCTATGGTTCTTTGATATCTTATAAACCATGTCATTTATTTTGCTTACGGGCTAAATTATACAAAGTATTATTAGACTATTATTAGTATTATTAAAAGTCAAATGGAGAGAGCAATAGAGAGCATAAGTTATATATAAATAAAAGCGTGTGACTTTATTACTTAATTACTTTATACATAAGTCACTTGTTATAATACAATAGCCAGCAACAAGTTATAAAAACTGTAATTGTAAACGAATGAATGGAATTAATTTTAATATTAGTTGTAGGCTATAACTTTAAGCCCATAGGCCTGTGACTCACAAATCCAGAGGCAAAATTGGCTACACAACAGTGACTGGGAATTACCTGCTTGTATTGTAGGACTGTTTTAGGCCTATTACGAAAAGGTAACCCGATTCCAGATCTGTGGATAACATAGCGGTCCTTTATTATACACATCCCTGCATCCACCAGCATCCAATAAACGGTTGAATCTAAACGTATCAACAGGATAAGTAGCCAACCAGACAGAGGGATGTAGAGTATGGGCGGGTACATTTATTAGGGAAGTACAGTAAACTGTTCTGATGAGTAAAGAAAATATGATATCCCAAGCCTACTAGAACAACGTGGAAATATTATTACAGTAGACTACACTTTAATATCGAATTTGCGTTACAATTCAGAAAACTAACTGGACTATCTACACATTGTTTTCGTAGCTAGGAAAGGTAAATGGGAGGGGTGTACTGTATTACGACAGCGACCTAACCCTACGGTAGCAATAATATTAGCCACCGCGCTTCCTGAATTGAGCTAGGTGTATCCAACGGAGAACAACAAAGTTAAGGAGAAAGTTATCTATATTGCAAACTTAGTTAGACTTCAGTGTAAACGTGACTGTTGTAACTTGTGTCCAAGCTAATAAGCTTTATAATGTCGCTGGCTGACCAAAGCCAACAATGGTATCCTACAAGTGTACAGGTAACGGTGCATGAAGCTCGCAATCTGCGTATCAAGGGGAAAAATGGAACCAACGATGCCTATGCCATTTTCCAAATGGCCAAAGATAAGTTTTCTACCTCTGTTGCTGAAAGATGTGTTGTTCCAATGTGGAAAGAAGAGGCATCGTTTGACCTCCCTTTATTCCACCCAAATAATGCTGAACGATGTACACTTCACATTATAATAATGCACCGTGCCCATGTTGGGCTTGACAAGTTCCTTGGGCAAGCTATTATAAATTTACTGGATCTTCATGACAACAAGTCTCGCGAAAAGACAGAGTAAGTACATTTGCTTAAAATGTCACGTCAGTTGTTTTCCTTTAGCAACAACGAAAACATTTCGAGCTGCACGACAGTAGACTATATGTTAAATGCTGTACATTTGATAACTATTTATTTTTTATTATTTGACTTCATCCATATACAGTAAGCTGTATGTCTTTGGAAAATGTGTAATTGTTACTAATCTAACCTTTGTGTAACTAAACTGTTTAGGCCTAGGCCTAATAAATAAAATAATTTTGTCAAATGTGCCACAAAATGTATCTCTTACAGTGGCCTACTTGGATCAAGCCCAGTAGTTTCATATTAGGTTCTCTGTATAAACCAAATAGTAAATTGAGCGATCTTGCTATTCTGTTTAGGTAGCTGGGAAACATGATCTCTAACAACTATTTAAGATAAATTAATAATGTTTTGTTTTTCTTGATACATTATTGCTGTCTTAGCATTCCATAACGAAAAATATGTCCCTTTTGTAAGATAGTGTGAAGCCCATCCCTGCCCTTTAGAAAGTATTTAATTGCATTCTGCTCATGTTATTTATAATTAATTTGCTCACAGATGACTATTCCTGTTAGGTGACGTCAAAAGAATGACATTGCATGGGTGTAACCTAATAGGTGTAACAGCAGTCAAAATAAAACATAATATTTGTACTTTCACATGTTTTACACACCCTTTTTATGTAATGGAGGGAATCTGCTGCCTCTATACGCTCCTCTCTAGTGTCTATGCACTAGGTAGGTTTGTAGGTTTGGTTTAAGACGAGGCAGTGAGTGATTCCTGTATTCTTGCTAATGTAGGCCTGTCTCATTATCACTTTGCCAAGGGCATATTTTTTACGCAACTACTAATGATGTTAGTAGATGTTTATTGTACTATCTTAAATCTTATCTTCTGTTTACTCAGTAAATGCTCACACGTTTGTTGTAGTTGATTTAATTTTTTACTTGACTTACCATCTGTTACTCTTTTGTATACAGTATGGTCTCACCATCAGTATGAATATTGGATGTTGTTTTACCCTGCAAGAGGTGTGGTGTTAGATTACTGTCCTACTTTGTGCTGATACAGAGTCTGACATTGAAGACAAGGATTCCTTAATGCTAAAGAGAGTTCTCTTGTAATTTATTGCACAATGGGAACGGCTAATGGTTATATGGCATCAGAAGAGTCAAAACAAACAATACCTGGTTTTGTTATTGTATGTTATACAGTATGTGGGTAGTCAACAACATTGTGTAACTGCACCCTAAAATTCGAAATTCATCTTCTGCATTCAACCCATCCCTCAAGGGAACAGTGGGCAGCCGCTGAGCAGCACCCATTTTGATGTAAATCTGCATTTTATGGGCTGAAAACATAATCACACGTCATATCTGTTAACAAAAATCATCCAAGGACCTGGCTGGTAGGATGGGGGGGATTGAAACGGCATAGTATTGCTATTTTATTTTATTTTTTCCCCGTGGCAATACTGTATCGGTACACGGACACCATTTATCTTTTATTTTATGAATTGCGCGTGATAATTTAACTTTAACACATTCAATATTTATGACATGTTCATGTCAGTTAGTCTGCTTGACAATCACATTTTGCAGCAATACAATTTATGTGAGATGAACAAACAGATGTTGACAAAGTTAGAACAAGTAATAAATTGAAGAATATCTCATTATGTTTAAAATCACAATAATATTGTATTGTGACATAAGTATCAGGATAATATCATATAGTGGGGCCTCTGGTGATTCCCACCCCTACCAGTGGCTGGTTTTCAAGGGTACACTTGGTACGATCATACGTCATTAACATTTTAATGTTAATGGGGGGTCCTCCTCTCGGTCTCTCCCCTCCCCTCACCCAGCTCCTTGATGCACTTTTCTAAGTTGTAGTGGGTGTAGTCAGGCTCAGCGCTGAGGTACAGTTACACTTAAACACTTTTTTTTCTCTTTTGCTGTTAGTATATGGTTGTAATTTAATTCTAAGTTCAGGCCTAAGCTAAATGTACATGCACTAAAACCAAGTTATAAAGTATGAAGTCATGGTGGGCCCATCATAACAAGTTATGTATTTTACCCAGCAGTCTAAAACTCAAAAAGGCATGCCCATTTTGGAGTTGTCAACTAATATAGTTCTATCTTATACAGTACATCATAATAAATAGGCCTAGTTGTAAAGTACAAGGTAGGGTACATATCTTAAGAGATTATTTTATTATTTGAAAAGGTATAAATTGGTAACATATTTGATAATTCAATTATTTCTTTTTACCTCTTCATGTCTTAATTATATTTGTATGTGGCTGAGTCAACAATCTCACTTAAATACAACACAGTGTGTTTCTTGGACAAGCATTAAGGTCAGTTCTTGACTCTAATGGACAGGCGGGCAACACTTTACAGATGACAATATCTTATTGTAAATATTAATAATAATAAATTCAGTACTCGACATAAAGTGCAGCATTGATCATTAGACATTTCATGGTTTCAGATTTCACATAAGACACTCTTGTGTAGTCTTAAAAGGCATACAAGTAGGCAAAACATGATCAGAAATCATATAATTTGTCTAGTTGACAGCAGTTATGACAAGCATGCCAATTTATTTGTTCTGCTTCTGACGAAGCTTTAGAGGGTCATGGGGATTTAGGAATATTTAAACATGGTAATATACTCATCAAAGGCAAATGTAGCATATGGGCTGTATCACAATATTGCACCATCATGGCCAACTCATTTTATACTGTATACTATGAACCCATAACAATGTCTACAGGACTAATACTGTAGGTGGAGAGGGTTAATTATTAAGCTTAAAAGGGAAGTGCCCTTCAACTAATAGAACCGGTTAAACAGGACCATAGCCTTTGTCAGGCCACTGTCTAATAGGCTAAAACATAAATATAGCAATAACTAGGCTACAGCCAATGGAATGTAGCCTAATGCAGTTTCTTGATTTATGTCTGTGTAGCGAATTGTTGTTTGACTTGGCATGAAGCATTAAGGGCGGGAGATGAGGAATGTGTGTCATTGTAGCTTTCATTACATCTCTTGGATGTGCCTCCTAAGTCCAAGTCCCCACATGTCTGAAGTGATGTGGAATGTTGGTTTACTCCCATCCACGTGTTCTTCACTAGATTGTGTTTGGAGTAGCATGGCACTAAAATGAATGCAGCAATAATGACATTTACACACTGTGCATTATTACTACCTGGTCAAATAAAGTTCACTGCCAGGAAAATAAACTGTATTATGTATTTCTAATGGTAATTCAGACCATACTTATCTTTGATGAGATTTCTCCCAGATGTGCTGTATCATCATTCAGCCATACTCTTATTGTGACTGTTATGTTGAAGTTTATAGGTTTACTCTCTACTATATATTATAGCATATCAGAAATGATCCCTTGTTTTGCTAATGCTTACATAAATTCATTTTTATTCGTCTACCTTTCACTTATAGAGACTAACTTTAGGTATTGTTAGACAGGAAATGGTGGTAAATGTGAACAAAGATGTAATTGTCATACTTGTATCTCTGGTTGGCATGTAAGCTAGCTCTTAAGTGTACTCAATTGAACAAGCTGTACAGCCTTTGTGTATACAGGAATCACCTGTAATGCACCAGTATTTTTACTTGTCAGGGTTTGAAATTTCAGCTTCTTGCATGAAGCCTGCTGTGGAAGCCTATTTTCAGCTTGTATTTAGCATTTTAGGACCATTTAGTTTGGCCTCTGTCATTTAGAAGAATTTGTGGGACTCATTCACTCAGGCCAATTCTAACACTTACGTGGCATGTTTTAACAAACTAGGACGCATTCACTGACAGTTGAGAAACACTACATTTGTGATTTAATGTGATGCCTTCTAAAGATTTCTCAAGGAATATTCCTATTATTGTACAAAGAATGTCTTTCACGTAAATAAACCACTGGTGTTGTGGTAAAAACTTCCAGGTGTTAGTGCTACCATTAACGTTCTATTCTCTCTGTGGTTTGTAGCTGGTTCACGCTGGTGGATAAGACAGGCAAGGAGGACAAAGCTCGAGGAGAGGTGTTGCTAGACATTCAGTTCATGAGGAACAACATGTCAGCCAGCATGTTTGACCTGTCAATGCAGGACAAACCGCGCTCCCGCATCTCCAAGCTGAAGGATAAAGTCCGGGGGAAGAGAAAGGACGGCTTCTCCGACTCGGCCTCTGCCATCGTGCCCTCTAGCCAGGTCCTGACGGACAGTGAAGGGGAGGCTGACGCCCAGTCTCTCAACCAGTCTGCGGGAGTCAAGAAGAAATCCAAGCTCAAAACCCTCTTCGCTCCCAAAACCAACTTGCAACGCAATGTCTCCCAGTCCATGTCGACTCTGGGCACGCTGCCCGAGAAGAACTCCTCCCTCACTGGGAGCCGCTCATCTGGCCTCAACGTGGACTCTCCTGATGGTAACCCTACCTGCGTTTTATTCACGCCGATGTATTTAAATTGGCCATTCGTCCCTATTACATTTGAATAATAACGGGTGTGTTATTGTGTGTATACTGTAGGCACTGTGTAAAACGATTACATCATGCTTGAGTGTCTCTCCCTCTCTCCCTCCCTTGCTCCACAGTCAAAAAGAAATTCAAATTCCTGGGCCACAAGCGCACAGGCAGCAATGACAGCAAGGTGTCTCAAGGTCCCTTTTCCCTGCTGGGCCGCTCCAAGCAGAGCAACAATGACCCCAACAGCCTGTGCATCAACGGCAACCACGTGTACGCGGAGGAGGCGGAGCCACAGAGTGGCTCTACTCTCAGCCTGAACAGCTCGGGCCAGGGCTCTGCGGAGGATGTCCGCAGGCCCAACGCAGACAGCCCTACGCTGGAGCAACAGCGCCATCAAGAGGAGGAGCAGAAAAGACGGGCAGAAGAGAGTCACAGAGTGGAGGCAAAGAGACTGGAGGAGGAGAAGCGCAGGGCCGAGGCGCAGAGACTGCGGGAGGACGAGGAGCGCAAACACCAGGAGGAACAGGAGAGGAGGAGACGCACCGCAGAGGACGAGGCGAAGAGGAAGAAGCAGAGGGAAGAGGAGGAAGACAGACGAAGACAGGAGGAGGAGCACAGGAGGCTGGAGGCCACAGAGAATCAGAGGATGGAAGAGGAGCGCCAGAGGAAACAGGAAGAGGCTCAGAAGGCTGAGGAGCTTAAACGGCAGGAGGAGGCCTCTATGAGCGAAAGGCTCACCTCTCTGTTTGGTATGATCAGGAAGAAAGAGGAGAAAAAGGAGGAGGTGCACCACCCGAGTGATGACAAGGAGGCGGTGCCCAAACCAGCCCCTAGAAGTGCTTCTAAACATCTGGAGGTGCAGAGCTCCCACCACGCAACCATCCCCTTCGAGGAGACCCCTCTTAGCTCAGAAGGTCAGAACCCATTTGATGAAGAGCAAGCGGGTCATCCAAAACCCTCCCGCACTCAGCAAAGCCAATCTGCCATGGTGATCCTCAACCGTACTGCAAAAGTGTCTGCAGTAAAGCCAAGGTAGGTTTACCTCTTGTTAAATCACTTCTTCTTCTAGACTCATGTTGGTAAATGTTTGTTTGTTTGTTTTTTGGGTGTGTGTTGTTATGCTATTATTTGTTTGGTTATTGTAATCAGACTTGGACTGATTCATCATTTTTGAAAATGTGTGTAAGATGCCTTTTTTAAAGGTGACTATGCATTTTTGTTGAGGTTTTATACTTCTTATAATTCTTCGCACCTTCTCAGAAAAATGGAGGCCCACTGTCAATAGCATTCTTTTCTATTGCATACCATCATCATAATAAAATAGCTTAACCAGTGTACTTTTCTTTACTTACATATTACGGATTTGGCAGTGAACCCTACAAACAAGTGTTATTAAGCACCTTTCTTCCACACACTGTGGTAAGAATAGAAAAAACTGAGAACAAACGTCACACAACCATCTTTTTGTTCTGTCACCATTTTGGATTGCTACAGAAAAACAGTGAATTCCATTACATGGCGGTGGAACCTGTTTGACCAGTTTTGTTTCTGTGCTGGTTGGTGGTTTCTGTTGTAGTGAGCTTGTCAGAGGTGGAATGGTATGGTGTGAAACAGGTTATTGGATTATTTGAGTTTGCACATTGTGACAAACAAGCAGTATATCTGTTTTGGACATGTTTGGAGTTTAAGTTGAATTAATTAAGCTGGATACTTTATCAGGTCGGTATTGTTGCTATTTACTACAGTGTTTACTATTTGGACCTCAACTGTTAAATACTGTTCATAGCATGTATGCTAGGCTATATAAAATGCAGAAAAGCCTGGCATTTCAGATGCAGTAGGTTGGTTTTATGAACCAGATTCTCTCTTTACTGATTTTAAAAAGTATCTTTTTTTTAACAGTCTAGTTTGATTGTAATGCCAGAAGAAAAACTGCCGCGTTGATTATGCCTGCATATTTATTTCTTGACTAGTCTTGTTTTATTGTTTTTAGATTTTCTTTAAATCCATCTTAAAGAAAAGCTTTTGTCTTTAGTATATTGTGTAATGTTTAATTGCATCACATTGGATTTAGTTCTGCTTTATTTGTTTTAGTGAAGATTTCCATTATATATTATTGTTATCTGTTTCTTACAGTATCCTAGTGCTTAAAGCGGTGATTGGGTCTTTTGGCGGTGGTGAACAAGTTCATGATATAGGAATATTTTGATAGTCACACTGACTTTTAGGCCTTTGTTCTTACTTCTTGGCAGATTGGCTGACTTTGTGAGCCCCGAACCCAGTGATATTCAATCTCATATTGAGCAGTACCCTTCCTCCCCAACTACTCCTAAATCCACCCTGTCTAGTGTCCCATCAGAGTCCCTGGTTATGTTCTCTAGTCTTCATTCTTCCTTGGCTCCCCCTAAAACAAAGACTAGCTCTTCTGACTCTCCCAGTGACGACATTGCAAATTTGTCTTTTGTGGTATCATCCCCAACAATGTCTGAAACAAAACAAAGAGCCCCCCTGCCACCTAACCATGTTACATATAGAACCCATGCTGAAGTGTCTGCACTGCAGGAACAACCCTCAAGGAGTGTCTCAGGAAGTAAGATTGAACCTATTCGGGAGTTTGAGAACCCTGCATACTATGATGCTGGACTGCTGCGTGGCAAAAGACCACCTCTACCACTGCCTGATTATGAATCTTTATTCCCACAAAAAAGACATGGCGTGCAAGGGCATACACGATGGGACCATCTCATTGCTGAGGTCAGTCAGAAACAACGGGAACACCCAGATGAATTTCTTGGTAAAGAGATGAGTGTTGATGATCCTGAGGTACATGTGCCCAATCCTAAATCCTCACTCTCACCAGAAAGCACTACTGTGCTCCACCACAAAGCATATCCTCAGGAGACCAAGCCAAGCTCATCCAAAAAGGTAGTTGCCCCCCTTCCACCTAAGCCTGTAGTTTCTACACCCCCCAGAACGCTATCTGACTTGAGACAAAAACAAAGTCTGGTTAATTCACAAATTACACAATCTGTAGAAAGTCCTATTTCAGTACCATTAGTCTCTGGGTCTAATGACACTGAGACTTCAAGCAGAAAAGTGCAATCCATCATGCCAGACAGTGGAGAAGTGCAATCCATGATGCGAAACAATAGCGTGAGGAAGGTACTTCGCCCACCTACTATGGCTGATGATCAAATATCTATACAGTCTACAGAGAGGACCGGACAACCCAACCACATTGGGGATACAAAAATAGAAAGCTCTACTTTGCTCAACCAGAAAGCATATCCTCAGGATACCAAACAAAGCTCATCCAAAAAGGTAGCTGCCCCCCTTCCACCTAAACCTGTAGTTTCAACACCCTCCAGAACGCTATCTGACTTGAGACAAAAACAAAGTCTGGTTAATTCACAAATTACACAATCTGTAGAAAATCCTATCTCAGTACCATTAGTCTCTGGGTCTAATGACACTGAGACTTCAAGCAGAAAAGTGCAATCCATCATGCCAGACAGTGGAGAAGTGCAATCCATGATGCGAAACAATAGCGTGAGGAAGGTACTTCGCCCACCTACTATGGCTGATGATCAAATATCTATACAGTCTACAGAGAGGTCCAGACAACCCAACCACATTGGGGATTCAAAACTAGAACAAGCAATGCCCAACACTATTGCCAAGGAAATGCTGACAGCAAAACCTAGACAAAAGGCTGGGAGCAACGAATCAATCAAACAAGCAGATTCTGATAAAAATCTGACTGTTTCTGTCAATACACTCAAAAGTAACAATCCAAATGTATCCAACACTGTCATGTGCAACATGGACATAGATGAGGCAAATGAGAACATTTTTAAGTCTGACCCATTTCCCAGTGGGGACCTTCTTTCCAGAGATCCTTGGGCCCAGTTGGAGAACAACCACAGTGTAGATTACCTTTTTACTGGCAGAGTACAGACAGAGCAGAGACTTGCAGATCAAGGAATGGCCGATGATAATCTTGCCAAATATTTTACAACAAATAAGCCAACAGATCCCTTCTCTGCTTTCGATGATAGTGACTCAGGAAAACACACTGGGCACAAGAAACAATTTGTCGGTCAAAACAGTCCTGTTTCCCAAAGCAGGCATTCACAGAGAAGAAACCAGACTCCTCAGTCTCTGTCCAATGTTGTTATCAAGGATGACAAGGCTCATCAAGAAGCCACACCTAAACAAGACTTAAAAATCACAGCTGTTCAAAAGACTATGCCAGCTTCGGCAATTAAAGGGGACTACCTCAAACTGCAGGATCCATTCGGAGCAGGACCTTTTGTATTACATTCGACCTCTCCCATGTCCTCTTTAAAGAACACTTCAGAGCCCTTCCATGTAGCTATGGAAGACTCTCCATATCAATTGGAAGGTTTGTCTGAGGGAAAGACTCCTTTGCGGGCCTGGGTCTCACCTTCTGAGGTCAATGTACTGAATAACAATGGAGGTGGTCTGGCCTCAACTCCACGCAGGTGAGATTGAACAGGCCAGTTTAGATGAACCATTTGCATCATATGTGTGTTAACAAACTATTCAATGACAATGAATATAGACCTTTTTTTTTTTTTAATAGAGCTCGAATCATTAAATAGGTTGGTTTCAACCTTTTTTATTTCATTCCAGTACTTTACCTTTTGTTTCTATTTTTCTGCGCTGTGTAGTAGTTTCTATCTCATCAGTTGTACTCCTCTGGTGTGATGTAGCTTTGAACTGTTTATATATTCTAAAATACGCAATCTTTTGACAGGCCTCATCCTGTGAAGCCGATGAGCTCTTTTGAGAACCAGTTTTCCAATAGCACCCCAGCTGTGAGAGAGGTCCACGACACTACAACAGCTAAACAAAAGGTACTGTGATTATGATATAAATGACTACAGTTTATACTTTTTTTTTTTTTTTTACATGATTCCCACACCCTTCATGTGTAGTAGGCTGTCAAATGATTTTCTAAACATAACTGGTTCGGACAGTTCAAATGTATATTTTTGCACATTATGTCCATAAGTGGGCAAACTTATACGAGAGACATAACTATCTGTATTTGATTTCAACCTAAAACATACATTTTCAAAGATGTAAATACAAAATGAATGCGTCGTAAAACAATTAAAGACAGAAGATCTGTCTACTGTCTGGAGTATTGCCAAACGGGCTTGCTACATTGCTGTGAGTGCCAATCTCTACATGCGTCTCTCTCATTGAAAGTGACAAGGCAAGCAAGTGCTATAGTGCTTCTTTTTCACAATCTAAGATTAACACATTCACATATAGTTGAATATAGAATGGTCCATCATGATAGTTGGATTATCTTGTGTCAAATGAATATGTGATGGTGGGAAACTATAGTTAAGGGTGTAACAAAAGTGCAGTATTGCTTTAAATCAAGTGCTGGCATTCTATACCCAGTCTTAAAGCTCATTTATGCTTCTGCGTCAAAGCAACCAGCGCCAACCATCGCGTCAGGCTACGGCGTAGGGTACGGCGTAGGCTGACGGGCAACTCTCAAAAATTTTTACTGTCCGTCCGTCGATTTGATGCAGCAGTCTTGTGGATGCAAGCCCATATGTGCTAGAGAGTAATGCTTTGGAATTAGGAATGTTTATAGCAACACCATAACCTTCATGCATGCACAGACTGTCCCCCTTTGACAATCATGGTATAAATATTAGATTCACTGGAAAGAAACGTTATATGTCTTGCTTGAGCATTATTAACCAAGACTAGCCTACAACTGCATGCTTTTATAAATACTATTTCGTGTCTGCAAATAAATATTTGTATATGCTTTTTTTAGTGTTCTATCGGATGCCAAGACAGGTACTTAGGCATTTCCTTGTTCAGGCGGTGAAAAGCGTTTTTTAATAATACTTTTTTGTATAGGGACCGATAGTTTTGTATGATATATGTTGGTGTAACTAAGAGATTCAGACATGTAAAATATGCCCTTTTCAAACCTTTACACTTATATTGTATTCTAATTCAGGCACAAGGCATGATACACAGGTCCGCACGTCCGACAGACCAGCACAGAAGTATGAAATGCCATAGATTGCCGGCAGAAACATAAATGGACCTTTAATAGTCCTGATAGATGTTGCTAAATACAATGAACTGTAAAGATTATAATGCCACTTTGAAATTGATTACAGCACCAGTTTGAGTAAAATGGTTCTACTACCCAGATATGCTACCTAATTTAGAGTGCATATGTTGACTCTCATTCTTCCCAGGCAACAGAATCAGTGGAAAGTGGGCCGTACACGCAGCTGACCCAGGAAGAGCTGATAACACTAGTTGTCAAGCAGCAAACTGAATTGTCGAAGAAGGACGCCAAGATCTCTGAGCTAGAAGAGTACATAGATAACCTGCTGGTCCGAGTCATAGAGGAGAAGCCCAGTATTCTGCTCTCTCTTAATTCTGGCAAGCCAAAATAATAACTCTAGTCAGAATCCCAATTTACTTTATAAAGGCCTAATTATTAAAACACTATGCACTTTTTGTAGTCTCCTTGAAGAATATTTCTAATGAGAATGCTGAAACTTGTCTTTGAAGTCACCAATGAATATTATCACTGTGACAATCTCCTACTGTAAACACTAAAGTTCTAATAGACCACATTCTGCATCTTGGTATTCATACTATTCACCTTGTATTCAACAAAACCTAGCTTTGCGTACAATGTAGAGCGTTATGTTCAGCATATCTAGCAATTACAAAATGTAATTGTATTGTGGGCCTTCTAAATGTAGATGCTTTTATGTATATGGTATATAACGGTTTTTGTTTTTAAGCTGCGCAACTCCTGTGATACTCTTGACTGTTTCAGTGTGCTGACCATGAATCTATCTTTCCATACTTCAATTATACTAATTAATGATTGGTCAATGATGTTTGGGTGAAATTTTCACCCAGTATTTTTTGTTTTTATTTGTCTTTCTCTAGTTTTGCTTTGACCCTGATTTTCATGTCCACATGTATCTGCAGGCAATTATTTCATGGTTCTTTTTATTTTATTTACCTTTAGTTGAATGGTACTTCTGCATTATGGAGGTTGTAATTTGAAAAGCGGCAAGAGATGAATAGCAAACTATTTTAATGTAGATATTTTAATTCTGCAATATTCATTATATTCTAAACCACTACTTTTAGGCTTTTCAATCACAATAGGCCTTATATTTTGATTATATTGTAGGCTACATTTGTGTAGGTTCTACAGTAAGTGCACATACTTACAAAATATTAATGCAAAATATTTTGAGGATTGAATAAAGAATTGTTTTAATGTGAGTGATTAAACGATACTGTATTATTAAAGTTCAAAATCAGGCTTAGTTTAATTTCTACTAGCAGATTGAGGACAGTTAGGACTCTTAAACTCGTATGGTATAGCAATAAATGCAGACATCTTTTGAATGTAGTAAATTGTGCCTTGACACTTTTTTTACTTCCAAATGTACATTTTGTGGTGATGTGAAAGACCGATGTATAGGCTACCTCTCTTTTATGCCATTGCAGCTCAAAGAATCAAGTATTGAATGTATATTGCTCTATACCAATAAATTACACTAAATGTTCAAAATATTGGTTTATTTATTTTTTTAGTACTAACAAAAAGCACAAGCTTACAACTACAATTTTTTTTTTTTTTTTTTTTTTTTTTGCAAAAGCTACCAGTTTAGATATAATTTGTACAGTCATCTTGTGATAATTTAAAGGTTGACAAATGGCTACATACTGTACCTATCATATGCCATGATGCTCATGGGGTTTCCTTTTTCTTTTTTTTCTTTTTTTTCTTTTTTTTTAAAGACAAAACATAACATCAACAACTTAAACCCCTGTGCATCATAGTCTAATTTAGCTCAATTGCTGCCGGCGTATAATGGCGACAGATGGAGAGGCTGGACAGCTCCTCAGACCAGGTGGGGAAGAGTGGACAGAAAGGCCGCTGCGGTCAGCCTGGTGGAGGAGACGGCAATGGCCGCGGGGGATTCGGCGTTCCGACAAGACTTAATGTTTTTAGGCATCCACTCCTTCTTGTGCTGGCCTTGCTTCTCCAGCTCCGCACCCATTAGCTGCCGAATGGTATTG
>JAODOY010030334.1:0-22432 GCA_025399855.1 Forbesichthys papilliferus | reverse complement strand
GTTTGCTTATAACTGCTGGTATACGACTTGTCCAACTACTGACAAATGTACTAAATGTAAGTCGCTTTGGATAAAAGTGTCAAATGCCGTAAATGTAAATGTAAATAGTAAAATAATATACGTATATGTATGTAATCATACATTTCCTGGATTACATTTTTCAACCATTCTTTTTAGAGTTGTCTTTATTTATTTTTATTCTTTATTTTGTATTTTATTTTTAACTTTAATGTAAATGTACACATTGTTTTGGATGGAATAATAATAATAATAATATATAAGGTAGCAGTAATGAATTAATCAAATGCATATATACTGTTTTTCAACCGATATTGTCTTCCATTTTTAAGACAATATCAGGAAATGGTTTGTTAGCGTGCGTTTTTAATGTACAGCGAAATCAAATTCATTCATAATTAATATTTTTGATAAGAAAAGGTTATCATTTAAAATGAACATTTGCACTGCTAAATGCACACCACTAGGTGGCAGTATACACACTAAGAAACAATGGATCATCCAATAACACATTTTAAAATGCCAAATATCACATAGAAGGTATATTAAGGTAAGGAAGCTACTTAGTTTTTAGGGTTCTTAGGGTTTTTCTGAAGGGGTTTACTAGGGGTGTAACGGTTCTGAAACCACGGTTCTGGAAGCTAAAACCGCTGTACACACACACACACACACACCCAACCTGCTACAGGTCCAGCCTCTCATATACGTTGCTACAATTTTAATTTCACATTTAGCTCAACACTACATTAGAACCACTGAGCCTTTTTATTTATAAACACAATACAAAGCGATTTATAGAGTGCATGTGTTTGCATTCATGGCTGAATTACGCTAACCCCCCGTCACTACATTATCGGATTATGGCAACCTGAGGGCTGTGTTGTCTGGAGCCTGGTGCTCCTGGTAGGGTCTCCCAAGGCAAAGTGGTCTCAGGGAAGGGGCCAGACTAAGAATGGTTCAGAAGACCCCCATGAAGTACTCTAAAAGAGAAGGAGTTATCCTTCCCGGAGGAAGCCCGGGGCTCCCATCTGGAGGCAAGCCTAGTGGCAGGGCTCGCCAGCGAGCGGCTGGGGGCTGGGTTTGCCACAGAGCCCAGCCGGGCACAGCCAGAAAAAGCAACGTGACGCCTCCCTCTCCATCCTATGGACCCACCACTCGTGGGAGGAACCGTGGAGGTCGGGTGCACTGTCACATGGGTGGCGTTGAAAGTCAGGCGTCAACGGACCAGACCCGGGCAGCAGAAGCTGGCTCTGGGGACGTGGAACGTCACCTCGCTGTGGGGGAAGGAGCCAGAACTTGTGTTTGAGATGAAGCGCAACCATTTAGATCTGGTGGGGCTTACCTCTACGCACATTCTTGGTTCTAGAACCGTTCTCCTTGATAGGGGATGGACTTTATTCTACTCTGGAGTTGCCCAGGGTGTGAGGCGCCGGGCGGGTGTGGGGATACTCGTCCCTGGCTGAGCGCCACTACGTTAGAGTTTACCCCGGTAGAGAGGGTCGGTCGCCTCCCTGCGCCTACGGGTTGTGGGGGGGGAAACTCTGACTGTTGTCAGTGCATATGTACCAAACAGCAGTTCGGAGTATTCGGCCTTCTTGGAGACCCTGAATGGAGTCCTGTATGGGGCTCCAGTAGGGGACTCCATAGTTCTATTGGGAGACTTCAACACGCACGTGAGCAATGATGGAGATACCTGGAGAGGAGTGATAGGGATGATCTAAACCAGAGCGGGCGTTTGTTAGACTTCTGTGCTAGGCATGGACTGTCTATAACAAACACCATGTTTGAACATAAGGATGCCCATAAGGTGCACGTACGTGTTAAAGGTAAAGGTGCTTTTATTGTCACATACATATTGTTACACATGTTGCGAAATTCATCCTCTGCATTTAACCCATCCCTCAAGGGAGCAGTGGGCAGCCGCTGTGCAGTGCCGTAGGTACCGGAAATCCAACCTGGACGCGTACTGTACCGTGGAAGTGTAGCTGCAGCTCCGCCTCCACTCGTCGAAAAGAAAAACAGCAAGTAGGCTACTTTGCGTTCCAGGGGGATTATTATGGAGTAATACAGTACCATAAGATATGCAGACGGTGCCTTCGAGCTCTCCAGCCATAGTGTCCATCTTATAAAGATTTTACCTGCTGAGTAAAAAGTTAACAGCTCCGCAGTTCCGCTATTGTCATGTGACATCAATGGTTCATTGATCAACATAATCGCCTTGCGAAAATGAAACAAAATCAGCCTCGAAGCAAAAAAAATACGTAGGACTACGTCACATATTTGCGTTGCAAACATTCACGTGTATATGCTGTAATTTACGACAACGTATTTTAACCGACACTTTTTTGCCTCTCCCTTGCCGATACCTCCGGTGTGTCGGGATCTCAGTGAATGTTAACCCGCCCTAGGAGCACTCTCGTGTGGGCACCGAGTCACGGAGGTCCCGGTGGTACTTCCTCGTGGCCCAGAGCGGGCCACACAAAGCCACCGACTTCAGATTTCAATGAGCGCCAGACATTATATAATGCATGCTATGTTCAGACAATATTACAGTAGCCAACCCCATGGCACACACTGTACCCCTGCAACCCCTGCAGCCTCAGAAAAGCTAACATTTTACTTTATCTTTGATGGCAGTCTCGGCGTACAACTTCATGAGCTTGATGTACCGAGCTTTTAATAACTGGTGACGTAGTCGTGTCGAGTATCGAGAACCGTGGAATTTCACTGGTATTGGTATCAACTACATTTCTGGCATTGTGACATCCCTAGTTCCTACTATGTTTGCAGGAAACATGCACAACTTGGTGAGACATTTTACTTTTTTACGAAGTTGTAATTGAAATAAAACAAGTAGGTCCCAGAGGGACTGATGTAAGCTTTTGTTTATATCAGCTGCTGAACAAATAAGCCTTTAAGGAAAGGAAACAATTGGTTCACGATGGAGGCATCGGCAGATAGAATGGGGAAAACTGTAGGATCCTGACAAATACACCTACATGTGGTGACTGTTTGACTTCCAGAATGCAAATATAACTCTTTGGCGTGGTGAAATATCAAATGTTTAGCTAGGCAAAGCAATTTAGCATGTTGTGGCACCAATGGTGTCTCTCTCCAGTAGTTTTCAGTGTGACACCTCATGCTGTCAACTTTGCCCATATCCACTTTTGTCTCCCTTTTTTTTTATAGGCTCATATTTTCGGTTCCACAGCTTATTAAATACACGTACTGGGCTCCTCTCCTTTTTGGCAGTACATCCCGTCACACAACAGCTTGTAGGCATGTTTCAGTTTGCCGTTATCAGACCAAAGTTACGAGCAGGGCGCCATGCAAAGTCAATGACCTGTGATGTCAGCTTGCAATCTGCCTTCAGGCAAACGTTCCACAGTTATCAACTCCAAAAGCAATGTTGCCTAATGATTTCCTGAATGATTCTTCTCGTTGCTAGGGACTGGTGCATCTCTCGACAGCTGTGGTGGGGCCATAGGATCCCCGCGTACTTTGTCACCGTCGACGACCCCTGTGTACAGCCCGGAGAGGTAGGCTTGACACCTGTCAAGATCGAGACGAAACTCCTCTCCCCCCCTCCCCCCGCCCCTCCACACATTTACCTCCTCTCTCCGCGTCTCCTGCAGGACATGGACGGTCATTACTGGGTGAGTGGGAGGACAGAGGACGAGGCCAGGCAGAAGGCAGCGGCGCGATTCGGCGTGTCTCCAGATCACATCTCTCTCCGGCAGGGTGAGATGCAGCGATGGCATTCTGTACGCCTTCACCCAGGGCTGCCTAATCACATTCAGGTTAGGCGTACGCTGGAGATGGCGTAGATTGAGGCTGTGACTATGTGTCTCCTTTTAAGATGAGGATGTTCTCGACACCTGGTTCTCCTCTGGTATTTTCCCCTTCTCCATCTTCGGGTGGCCCAATGAGGTGAGACATTTTTTAGCTATCATGTGCCCTACACCTCAATAGCCGTCATGGCAACAGCAACATGATGACATTGGTTAGTTGCAGTGTTTGTTTATGTCATCTATTGATGCATGTGCCAATGGTATTCCTCAAAGTTCCCACGTTTCCCAGTTGTTCATTTAGAAGACAGTATTTTGTATTGAACTAGTGCTGTGCACTAGTAGCCTGGTGTAACCGCGGGCCATGCTCCACTGGTAAGTGTTCAGTCGCCTCCTTCTACTTTGCGTAGACCTCTGGCAGGGCTGGAAGATTAAAATTCAAGACATCTGAACGACGCTGTTTTCCCCAAAAAGAACTCCTTTTTAATCAAGCGGTCGGAAATAGGGAAACGCGTGTTTTACACATTTTTAGGCATATTTGTCAGGACCCAGACACGGACACATATTTTGAAATTGTGACAATCTAGGACACGGCAATAAACGAGTAAGATCTAACTGTTAAAACCCTTCTGTCTTACTATCATTAGCATCAACTACGACAGACGTAAATCGGAACACTGGTGGCGTCACATAAGCATTTATCAGAGCAGAACACTCATAATGCGTAACGGACAACTTTTTATAAAAGGTGGTCTTTCCAACACCTGTTCATATATATGCGCCTCATAGGTCATCTACAGCTTTCCAGACCTATTCCTTCTCCCTTTCAACTTGGAGGCAAATTACTTTACTTATTTACTTATATTTTATTACCTCCCTTCTTTGTAACTTTAGCACCTGTGTCTATTGCACTATTTCAATTCTCGGCTAAATAGGTTTGAACAGAGTAATAGCGTGGCGGAGGCCGGCTAGTGTGGCCAGAATACAAAATACACATTTTCTCAATATGTATTTTGTATGTAAATGAATTCTGAAATACCTCTAAATAACAAATACATGTACTTTGTAAACACTATTATTTAGACGGTCTCTGGGCTCTGCTGTAGTACATACAGTATAGTGTATTGGTCATCAATAAAATACACTTTATCTCAATAGCGCATGGCTCTCAGATAACAAAACAACCCTGACATTTTCAGCACCAGTCTTTCTCTACAGTGCATGTTGAAAGACATCAAATGCGTGTCTCCACCTTTTTGCTCTCATAAATAACAGAACAGAGCATAGATTCTTGTTAGCGAACCTTGTTCCCTTGTCACTTTGGTGGGGAGGAGGCATTGGCAAGTCTCCACTATCTGACGCGCTAGTTTGTAAACTAAGCCACTTGCAGACACAAGGTGTAGCATAGCTTCCTTAGGAACACACGTGTCACCGTCACTACTCCCCCCCCCCCCCAGTGCATTCAGCCATGTTCCCACATGTGCACACGCAGTGTATACGCAAGGGGAAATAGTCTGGCGATAGGCGAAACGAGCGGAAGCAGGACAACCCATGCTGGTCTCGCATGATGTAGAGCAGAGACGCGTGTGTGAGCAAGAGAAACTTGAAACGAATAGGAATTTCTTCACATTTCTCAAATCCTTAATCAAATGATCAAATCAACATGGCCGGCTAATTGGCCAGCACTAGTTTGAACACTATTAGTCTAATGATCAGCCTGGGTCAGACTTTCTAATTGTGTGCTTGTAATGTCATTTGATGCTACTTTGAGGGGAGTGGGTGTGAAATTGCCTGCTGCTACATGTTTTGCTGGATTTAATGACCGCAGGGATTATTCCCCATGCTGGTGTTCTGTTTCCCAGCAAAATGGATCTCAGCATGTCACCATTTCTATTTAACTGTCGTGCGCATCAGAGCCGGCCACCTCTTGTTTTAATGTGTCGGGGCTTTGTTGTTCAGACCCATGACCTGAATGTGTTCTACCCTGGCACCCTGCTGGAGACGGGCCACGATATCTTGTTCTTCTGGGTGGCTCGCATGGTGATGATGGGACTCAAACTGACTGGAAAACTGCCCTTCAACGAGGTGAGAGATATGAGAGGGAGTATGGCGGTGCGATATGACAATATACCATCACCCGGGTACTGTAAAAACACAACAGGGCAATTCCACGGGGATGGACCATTTGCACATATGTGCAATACTAAGTAGGGTAAACAGAGCCGTATAAAATGCAACGAATGCCTGTTTGATTTAAGTGTTTTGATTGGCAACCATTGTTAATGCTATTGGCTAATTGTCAGTGCTTGTTAATTAGAGCACCTAAATCAAACAGACCCACTGCTAACAGCTGCAGCTGTGTTTACCCTTGCTATATCACATCTATGGTAAGGGTCCAATTAGCAATATTGTGAAATGCAATAGTGACATCTTCTCATCGTCCTCGATGACGAATGAGAATGAGAATGTCATGTAGATTCAAACTCTTCACTGGCAACCAAGTAAACCCATCTTGGAATAATTACAAATAAAAATGTATGAATTTAGTTGTTTTCTGTTGTTGTAATTTAAGTTTGTTTCTTTAGTTTTCTTGTTTTTTAACTGAAGCCGCTCTATTCTTTCTCTCCACCCAGGTGTATCTGCATGCTGTGGTGAGAGATGCACACGGCAGGAAAATGAGCAAATCTCTGGGAAACGTGATTGACCCCCTGGACGTCATCACGGGGATCTCACTGGAGGTATCCCCCCCCCCCACACACACACACACACACGCACAAATGTTCCCTGCCCCTCCCCCCCACCTCCAACCTTCAGTCGCACATGCATTTGATCCCCATCACCTTAAGCAACCTTTACTTTTATTTATTACGTACCTCACAGGCGTTGATTGAGCCCATCAATCTCCACACCAGTTTTGAGCGACCAGCTCACCTAACTGAAGAAGATCGGGCCACTAGGGGGCACTGCAGGACTTATGCGTTGTGTGCTGTAGCTCTCACAGCAGCCGAAGGGGATAATTCATTAGTGCTGGTCGTCTCACTGTGAAACATGACTCAAACAACACTTTTTGAATGCGTGAATAAATGCTGTCAGTGGAACATTTGAGGAAACGTGTAATTCCATTTTGGGAATGAAGCCGATGCGACGTTACCCAAAGTGACTTGAAGTGAGCACAGTTGCAAGTATTACGCGCTCCGATCTCGCCTCGATGACGTCACGCCAAGCACCGGCATCTTAAGACGTGTGCAAGGGTGCTCACCTGGCACGCTGGGGATCGAACCTTTCGGCTGGGAAAAGCTGGCCCATCCCACTAAGCCTTTCCCACCTGGGTGAAACAGAGACGTGGACGCTTCTTCTCTCTCCCCCCTCCCAGGGTCTTTATGCCCAGCTGAATGACAGTAACCTGGACCCTCTGGAGGTGGATAAGGCCAGGCAGGGCCAGAAGTCTGACTACCCCACCGGCATCCCAGAGTGTGGCACAGATGCTCTACGCTTTGCCCTGTGTGCCTACACCAGCCAAGGTGAGCCCCTCTCCCATGCCTTGTGTCTCCACCTGCCAGCTCCCACAGCAGGCCACCCTCTTCACCTTGTTGTGTTTTAAGTAGCATTAAAGTCTGCTGCAAACACTTTGGCAGACGAGCGTGCGTCTCTTTCTTTAGGCAGGGACATCAACCTCGACGTCAACCGTATCCTTGGTTACCGCCACTTCTGCAACAAGCTGTGGAACGCGGTGAAGTTTGCCATGAAGACTTTGGGGGACAACTTTGTGCCGTGGGAGAGAGCCCAGGTGAGACATATTCGTGTCAAGGCTCCCTCCGTCTACATGTAGACCGTGCATTACCTTGACTCTCTCTCTCTCTCTCTCTCTCTCTCTCTCTCTCTCTCTCTCTCTCTCTCTCACAGCTGAGCGGCGAGGAGAGTGTGTCTGACAGGTGGATCCTGTCCAGGCTGAGCGCGGCCGTGGGTCTCTGCAATTCTGGGTTCCAGACGTACGACTTTCCCGGCATCACCACGGCCATCTACAACTTCTGGCTCTACGAGCTCTGCGACATCTACCTTGTGAGCTACCTTTATCATTGGCGTACATGTTGTATTGGGTTGTTAGGGCAACAGCTACCTTTATCATTGGCGTACATGTTGTATTGGGTTGTTAGGGCAACAGCTACCTTTTCTATTGGCTTACATATTGCATTAGGTTGTTAGGGCAACCTTTTCTATTGGCTTACATGTTGTATTAGGTTGTTAGGGCAACAGCTACCATTATCAATGGCTTACATGTTGTTAGGGCAACGGCTACCTTTATCATTGACGTACATGTTGTATTGGGTTGTTAGGGCAACGGCTACCTTTATCATTGACTTACATGTTGTATTATGTTGTTAGGGCAACGGCTACCTTTATCATTGACTTACATGTTGTATTATGTTGTTAGGGCAACAGCTACCATTATCATTGGCTTCCATGTTTTTTTTGGCTGTGAGAAACAAGGCAGGAACCTATTGACTTTGCCAAACTTTCTCAAATGTACTTCATGAATAAATGCATGACTGAAACGCATATTTCTGTTCGCTCAGCTTATCAGTTTATCCAATACTAGCTTCATGGGACCATCTGATAGCATTCTAGCCAACACCAGGCAAACGCACAGGATATCAGGCAAGGGCAAATGTTTTCTGCGGAGTTGCAGAACCTGCCGCGTCGTCACTTGATATGCGCTCCTTTACCACACCACGGCACATTGATTTGTTGCTTCCCTTACTAATCTCCTCCTCCTCCCCCCACCTCCCCCAGGAGAGTGTGAAGCCCGTGTTGAGCCGGGCGGAGGCAGACGCCTCCAGCCAGCGCCAGGAGCTGCTGTGCAGACAGACGCTGTACACTTGTCTGGAGGTCGGCCTGCGCCTACTGTCTCCCATTATGCCTTTCGTCTCAGAGGAGCTCTTCCAGAGGTTGCCGCGGCGACGGCCACAGGACAGCCCGCCCAGCATCTCCGTCACGCCCTACCCCGAGACGGACGAGGTGAGAGGCGGGGGTTTAGCGTGTTTTTTAAAGTCCCACTCCTCAGTTTAGTCTGTTTATAACACGGCTGTCCACCCGGACTGTGTTGGGCGGCTGTGGTGGCACGGCCACTGCTGGCCAGTAGCCTGCTGTCCGTCCTGTCAGGCGGAGGCCTGAGCGTTTTGTAACATGGCCTCTGATGTCTCTGGTGTCGCAGTTCTGCTGGCACAGCGAAGACGTGGATCGCAAGATGGAGTTCGTGATGACCGTGGTGAAGACCATCCGATCCCTCAGAGCCGACTACAACCTGACCAAGACACGTGCTGACTGTGGGATATCCCTCACACACACCTCTACACCTATTTACAGTATACTATAGTATGCACATGGAACGCATTGATGTAGAATCTCTCAAATGTTCTGTAAAAGCACATCAGGTACAAAACACACTAAGTTACTTTGATACTTTCAGGCACACAATAGGGCAAACCCTTTGGAAAAATGTGATTTGCAGTGCTTCACAAAAAAGAATATAAGTAAACAGAATAAAACAAAGACAATACAGCGATCAAATGCATAATCAACACCCTGCATACAAATACAATAGATAATGTTTCCTGGGCATAATGGTGCTCAATAGTCCCAGCATGCAAGCAAACAAATGAGCAAACTGTAAATTACACAGTCCACCTGCACAGGATCGAGTTTGTTCTTTATATAGCTCTTCTTGTTTGCTGCCAGGCTACCTTCAGTGTATAGACGCAGAGACTGTGTCCCTGGTGCAGACATATAGTCTCCAGATCCAGACCTTGTCCTACTCCCAGGCCGTCGTCCCTCTGACAACAGCACACGCCGTCCCGGAGGGCTGTGCTGTAGCCATAGCCTCGGACAGATGCACCGTCAACCTCCTGCTCAAGGTGAAGCCAGTGGCGCTCCAACACAGACGGGCTTGTTGTCCGTCTGACGGTTTCAATGCACTCATGTTGAATTTAGACGTCTTTACGTCATTCATTCATGTGAAAACAGGGAATGTTTGTGTGCCGGGTTATCTCAGCGCATAATCATTTCAGATTCAGTAAATTATTGTTTATGCGTACCCATTCCCCCACACACAGAGTACCACCTCACTTCACCTTAATTAGTGATATCAGGTGGTTTGTGTTCAGTGTGAGGGGAAAAATTGCTGTTGCTCCCTCAAGGACCGTTATTCTAGAAATCGCATGCAACGTTATGATTACGGGTGATGAAGTCATGGAATTTGACATTTGACTTGGATTGATAAGCCTGCAATTTAAGTCAGGTAGCCTAATCATACATTTATGGTTAACCATAAATCCAAAATCCAAGAAAAGTTATTTGCTTTAAACAGGGTCATTTTTCATTTTTCGTATTTTAAAGGGTAATCACAATGCACACATTCTTGTTAAATGAAAATCAAGTAATCACATTTGTCTGGAAGCCCATAAATCCTGCTTATCTCCAGATATTTCTAGCCGGTCAACATTTGAAAAATAAATATTAGCACATGCTACTTGACCAATGCCTGCAGAGCTTTGAGGTTTGTTTTTCCTTTCTCTTTTTTTTATTGACTTGAAACAAAGATTTAATCAAGTTATGGCTGTCTGCCACTTATCCTTCCCCGTCAGCCATTTTCTCATCTCAGCAATTATTTCTCCAGGGTCTCATCGACGTGGAGAAGGAAGTGGCCAAACTCACGACCAAGAAAGCAGACTTGGAGAAACAGATGGAGAAACTGCGAGAAAAGATGGCAAAGATGGACTACAGAGAGAAGGTCCCAGCCAAAGTTCAGGAACAGGACACAGAGAAGGTGAGACAAATAGACTGCTGCTGTGTTTTGCACAAATACAAATTCAATGTCTGTTTGTGATGGCCGTCTCCTCTTCCCACAGCTGCGACAGAGCCACATTGAATTGGAGAAAGTGAAAGAAGCCATAGATAATTTCACAAAAATGATGTAATCCCATCTCCTTGTATCTGCCCGTTTACTTGATTTGTCTGTATTCCTTTTTCATCAAAACCCTCATGCAACAATAGATTGAATAAAGCTCTTATACACAGGTGGTCCAATGTTTTATTCAGTGCAACTAACATTTTAGCGCATAATTTAATGATATAGATTTGACATTGTCCACAAAGGAGGGAGGTTTAACTGTAAAAAAAACATAATGGAGTATGGACATTGACTGGTAAACCCATTTGCTTTGCTTCACATCTGTCTCGATTCAATAGAAAACCAATCCAGAACAGACCCAATCAGCACCCAGGTGGTAAGTTTAGTTTTTGCTGATGGCAATTAAGATCCTGTATTCAGATAATCGTTTCCATGTTGTGATTGGTTTAAAGTGGCCCAATCGTCTGTTAATACTTGGACTTTCTGACTTGGCTCTACATCTATCTCAAGTGACTTTCCAGACTAACGCGATGCTTGCTATTATCAGTATGGTCTTACCAGGCTACAAGACAGTGTTCACTTACAAATGCAGCCAATATGGAGGGGAAATGAGATGGCTTATACGTTCCCTTAAAAATGCATCCTTTTCACACATCGTATGTAAAGAGTCAAACAAGCAACAGACTACACTAACTGTGAAAAAAGCTAAATCTTTTGACACTGCTGTAGAAATGCTAACTGAATTCAGCATACTGTCTACATCAAGGTTGTGTGTCTGTGTGTGTGTGGGGGGGGGGTTTATAGGAAAAAATATATTAAAAAGCATAGTAAATTCACACCACAGGCCTCCGACATGCTTTGATTGTAGACGATCCAGGTCACTACCACCTTTCCAAGTATTTCCATCCATCTACAGACTCCAAGGCTGGTGGAACTCAGAGAAAGGGAGGGGAGCGCAATGTGTTGCATCGAAGTTACGCATGTATTTCTGTGCCTGAAGGAGGAAAAAGAAAAAATAGGAGGATGGTAAAACGTGTGTAGAGCGTACAAAAAGTGCAGTACCTAATTTTATTAGGTTGTCTGCATTACGTGCATCTCCCTAGTGTTTACATTGGGGGTGAATAAAGTCTAATTCGGCAGGCATTACCCCGGGAGGAAAGGCATAGCATTAGCTGTAATTGATGGCACTCCTCTTGTTTGATGTTAAATGACTTCAATAAGCCCTGCTCGCTGAAATATATTACACCAGTCAACCTGAGAGCACAGGTAAGCTGGTTACTATGGCGACAAGGAAAGTGTTCCGCAGCGGTAATGATGTCTGAATAGCTGTGATTTCAGAGCGAGGAGAAGGGGGAAAAATAAAGAAAAGGTGTGAGGAGAGGAGAAGCCAAGCTTAGAAAGAAAATGGGGGTTATTGGGAGAAAGGAAATTAGCCTTTGAATGGCTAATTGCATGAATAAAGAAACAGCATTACCTGTTGAGAAATAAGATAAAGACAAGTGGCGGTGGCGCTCGAGAAACAAATGAGCGAGAATATATATCTTACCAGGAAAAGTGCTAGCTGTCTCCTTCCCTCAGGTGCCATATCGTCACCTGAAACAAAAGCAGGGCGATTTAAAAAAAAGGAAATGCTTACACACACACACACGTTCGTTCAGAAATGCTCAAGAAAACCATCCTACCGACACTCCAAGGGAACAATACATCTCCCTCTGTTTTAAAGGATTGCAGCACAGACACACACCAGTCATCATCCACCTCGTAGCTACTGTACACAGTTGCTGTAGAAGGAAAATATGGTCCAGGTCAATACTGCAGGGGAATACCCTCTAAAAAAAGTGACCATTTCATTTGGGCAGAAAAGGGCCTAACTACGGTGAGCATGCGTACTAATCCAAATTGTGCTCCTTGGATTCACAATAAGACTTAAGCTAAAAGTAGTTCCTCTCAACAAGCCACTGAAGGCATAGTATAAACTCCATACAGTATACAATCTTTCAATTTACATTGACTCATTACTGCCGCACTCACCTTCCTCTATTGGGTTGGTTGCTGCCAGCCACTGCCGGACAACTCTGATGCCTTCATCTGTCATGATATTGGGATACCTGGAGGAAGTAATCCGTTTATTAGGAGCCACTACTGAGCCAAGGCAGATTTACGCTTCTGCATGGAATACCTGCCCGTCCCTGCACGGTAGTTTTGGGTCGCGCACCGGCCCAAAACTAACTAGGAGTCACGGTGACGCAGATCACAACAAATACGTTTTGTAAGTAAGGCCAAGGAGCTCATGGTGGACTTCAGGAAGAAGGCAATTTTGATATAACTACAATATTTGCTGAAAATAAATTGGTTTTATAGGTCTTGAACATTAACCAACACTATAACGTCATTCATGACCAGGCATTTCCTGGTGTTCTGGCATCTTAAATACAATCAGTAACCTTTTAAATAATGTTTCTATTGGCACAAAATTTCCTATGTTCAATGTTGATGCAATTAAGAGTCACTGCAAAGAAATAATTGTATATGCTTAGTTCAAAACATTTACAGTATTCGTGACAGCCATGTCCTTATAATGGTCCACATCTACGTGGCAAACACAGGCACACTTGCGTAGGCTACAGTGTACATTTGAGCAGAAGCATAAATGGGCCTCCATCAGTCAAACAAGGTGTTGAAAAGCACGAACCTGAACTGTAGAAGACTGAGCAGGAGGTCATTTCCTCTATTGGACATGATGTCCTCTGGACCCCTGGAATGCCACAAACATTGACAGGATCATATTTCACATTCCTTTGTTAGGGAATCTTCAATGCAAATTAATCCCCCGAAACCATTAGGGCTGCATTTTTGTATTGCAGCAGATAAGACGTCAACGTATAAAAATGATATTATAAATGCCTAATTCAAAGGAATGGGTCGTTATCAGGCCCATCCATTTGAATCAGGTGTGTTGGAGCAGGGAGCCATCTCAAACATGCAGAGCAGGGTTACCGCAGGACCAGGGTTGAGAAACACTGCAGTAACGTGCCATAGGTGATGGAGGACTGGAACCATGATAAGTAGACCATACACCGGAATGACTTACGTGGTTGTAATGATCTCATCTTTGGTTCTGCGAATCATCAACAACGGCCCCTGGTATCTGAAAGAGGAATGCCCGTGGAGTTATTCACCGGCACCGTGACTAGAACACATCGTGTTTCACCACCATCGCTCCAGTGGGCTGTGTGTGTGTGTGTGTGTGTGTGCGTGTGTGTGCGTGCGTGCGTGTGTGTGCGTGTGTGTGTGTGTGTGTGTGTGTGTGTGTGTGTGCTGTGAAGGAAGGACAGAGTGCACGCCAACCCACTTGCAGAGCTGTGCTGCGTTGTTCAGGTTCATGTGCTGCCTGACTGTGTATTGCACCAAAGGTCCTAGGACAAAAGAAACACACACACACACACACACACTCACAACCAATTCTTGGAGTGTGGGGACAATGAACTTTGATCGCTTATACTCACTCCAGCTGTGGGGCATGACCTTGAGGGCCAGAGGCAACAGGTCGTCGAAGGAGGCATCCAACACCAACGCCTTGATCTCTGGGTATGACATTGCAGCCCAAGTGGCTACAGGGACGTGCATATGGGAGGAATGGGAATTAGTCCACTGCCCTAACCCCTAAAGCACTTAAGTATTACATTGAAGAAGTATGTTGGGTTAGAATCACATTGACCAGAGCACTGACATTAGAACTGGCCTGGGTCCTGTATCTTATTCCCTTTACATAGTGGATGCGTAGTTGCGTACATTTGTACTTATTCCATTAATTTCCTATGGAGCGCAGCGTAGAGCTTGCAACATTGCGTTGCGTACGCAGTTGCGTCAGGTGAAAAGCTACGCTCGCGCTAAAAACAAAATCCAGCGCATGTGTTAACATGACCTGGTTGTACATAAAATAAAGCTCATACTATATTAATAATCACATATCCCCTGGAGCAATGCCATTTTCATCCAGGTTTAATTACATTAGCTTACTTGGACAGGCCATGGGACCTGCTATCACCATGGATACCAAGTGTAATTAGAAGTGGTCTTTGAGTAGAATGTTGCATTGTCGTTGCGTAAAAAACTATGCAGCGTAGGGAAAATACGCATCCAGTATGTAAAGAGCATTAGTTTTTTTACATCTTATGAAACATTTTGTTGATAATATACTAGGGACATTTTGTACCTGTGAATCCTCCTATGGACCAAGCATAGATGACAATGTCCTTGAGCTGGAAGCCCAGCTTGTGCACTGCAAACTGGATCACTACGTCAATGGCGTTTGCCTCATTTTGGGGGAATGGCACTCCCTGGGAACAAAACAATCTACGTGGTTCTAAACATGGCAAAGACGTCAATGCTGCAATTTACTCTATCCGTCTACAAGTACTGTATATTATATTATCTCCTTTCTATCAATGATTTTGCCATCAAACTAAAAGACAATAGGTCAAAGCTTATTTTGTTACATGCAGAGAAGGTTTAAATTAAGTATTAGAGGCAGTGGGACCTACCGTACTACCTCCAAATCCTGGGTGATTCCATCCCAACACAGAGTAGCCACCTACAACAAAATAAATAGAGCATAGGTTAGATAGGCTATTAGCAGTGCTTAACATGGGGGGCATTGCATTATTGTAATTTATTAAAAAGGTGCTGTGTAATATGTTTAGTTTAAAACATTTTTAAAAAAACAACTAAAATAAAAGAGTTTTGATGATATGTCAAAGACCTCTATGTACGGCGTTGTAGAGATATTTTCTGAAATGAACAGCCTCTAAAGATTGTAATACCACTTTGTACCTCAAGGGGCAAGGCGACTCACTAGCTTCCATGCAGTAACAAGAAACATGTGCGTGTGCTAAATAGGATCCATGGCCGAGATCTACTGCCCGCTTGCATCCCGTTGCCATACTGTTTTTGTCATTTACTCAAGTAAATTAAAAATATTTATTTTCAATATTTGTTTAATTAAGAGATTCTCTGATATGTAGCCTATACTCTGATATGTAGCCTATAGTTATGAGCCAATATGCTCAAGGCAACTAGGCTACAAACACTAAACCACTCCACACTCCTAAACCACGCCCGTATAGCTATCAATATGACGCTGATAGGTCAATTGCTACTTGCTTTAGCAATGTTTCCAAGGCATTCGAGACTGATACTGGCGATGAAATTAAACTTGACACTGGAGATGAAATTAAACTTGACACTGGCGATGAAATTAAACTGAACCGCGAGACCATCCTGACCTCGCGAGGCTACTGCCCCGGAGACGTGTTGCTTCTTTGCACCTTTAATCAGACGAGCACCATAGCAACAGTGGGGGTAGCATATAGGTTGGACTTTATAGCGTTCCTTTGTCGGGTTGCCAAAGACACCTATCACAGAGACTGGCTGCCTGGGCCAAGTGGGATATTTCCGAGCAGTGCGCAAGAGAAGAGTGCATACCATAGGAAAACAACAGTCTGCTGGCGACGCGTCTGTGTGATCGGGGCCAACTAGTAACGCAGAGCAAGGCTATTCCCTGGTTCCCTTGTCGTCTGGCATGCACACATTACAGTTGCCTGCAAACCATAGCGTGTACCGTTCATATGGCGTTGATATTGTTTGGCTGACTGTGGCTGTTTTCTTGTTGATATGGCACAGAAATATTATAAAACAGCAGTGCTGTTGGCGCTGCCTTGATGATAGAAATAGGCTAAATCCCTTGTGCAGCCTATTGGCCCATTTTTTCCCATATGACTGTAATATTAGCCCGTGTGTGGACCCAGTAGTCGTGGATTGACTGAGAAATTGGTGATAGGAGCAGACACTGAGTAGGAGGGTGAACTACGGACGCCACAATATTCTGGTGAATTGATGGCCCGTAATAGTTTGTAGATGATGGTCATTTTATACACATAGCCACTTTAATTACAGAAAAATAAGAAATTACTTAAACTCCTTAGGTTTGTTTTTGGCTAATGTTCAGTCACTTCATTCCCCCATGCTCCCTAATGGACTGTTAACATGGACCAATATAAAGGTCACAAAAGCATAAAAATAGCACTAAGGATGATTACTTTACCACCACCTTCATAAAAAGTGGGACTTTATATTCTCTCAGTGTGTGTCCCTTGAGGTGTAGCCTCTTCGTTGGTACAGAGACAGAAAGCATCTCTGTGTGCCTGCGCCTACCCACACACTGGCAGCAAATGCCAGTTAGGTCGTTAGAACATCCAATGGGGATTCATGGGTTATGCCATTGGCCTCAGTGAAGCTTGGGTGGTCGCACAGGTTTATCACATGCAGTGTTCGTCTTCACATGAGACGGTACCTTCTAAGGGTGTGTTCATACAGCCCACCTCGTAGAAGCCTGCGTTCCCCTCGCAGCAGATGACCTGCACCACATAGCACAACAGAACGCTCATGACCAGCTGTCCTCCAACAGAGCTGGGATACACTTCTCAACAAGAGTCCGGACACTAACCAAAGTCTTGCCCAGTTGCCCCCCGTCTCTCCGATCCACAAACATGGTGTCTATATCATTCCCATCGCAGGCCACTAGCTTGTTCCTCTGGCCATCAAACTGAAACACATCGGGGGGCTAGATGAACACTCAGATCTTTTAAAGGCATGTACTATATAGCAGGGTGTGTGTGTGTGTGTGTGTGTCACCTCTTCTACCAGCCTAGCCTGGCCTTGATGAAGCATCTGCCTCATAGCTTTCTGCAGTAGGCCAACAGAGCCAGGGTAGAGCATCCTCCTCCCAAATGAGTGGACAATAAGGTAACTGGGGTAACATGGAGATGTATATGTATTGGTAAATGTCAAGCAAATATTTGTTATATATTTACAACACTTAATGGATGTTTTGGTAGTGGAACATTACTGTGCTGCTACGTGTGCTAACCTATAGAAGAACCTATAGATTAAATCAGGTTGCCAAGTTTTCACATATATGCCAATATTTCCCTGTTTGGATTTCACTCAGGCAGGTTAAGAGACAGCTCGGTATTTCATCATTTGAATGTGTCATCGCTAAGATGACATGACAGACGGATCGTTATTCACAGTCCATCTGTGGAGCTGTGTATTGAAACTGTTTGTAAAGGGCAGGTACTTTAAAAAACTACTTGGCAGTTAATTGGATGAACCGATTGAATGAAAAGCCGTTTTTTGCTGTCGGCAAATTTAAACCGCGCCCGTATAGCTTTCAATACGCCGCTGATTGGTAAGTTCAGTTGGGACTCGGATCTGCAATGACTTTTACATAAATTACATAGATGCATTTTATAAACCTGCTGCTGATAGTGTGGCCTGGGTAGGTTAGACATTGCTGAAGCTTGACAGTAGACCTACGCATATAAACTAATGTAATTGGATCAGCCCCATGGATCTGTTACAACTGTCCAATTGTCACTGATACCGATACAGCTATTTAAATCAGTATCGGACTGATTTACCATCTCAGAATTGTAGCCATCCCTAGTTTTTATACTGTGTTTACCTGATGATGTGACATGGCAGAGTGCGTATAAAGTCAAATCTTCCTCTCAGTTTAGGCTCTGGCTTTAACAGAGACACACCTGCCTTAGATAGCTTCCTGTAAAAACAATGGATTTTACAATGTAATAGATATTAAACAAACAGTATTTTAGCATAGACATTACACAATACAGGCATTGCAAAATTAAAATAGAAAACAACTAACTTACGGGTTGCTAACTTTTGTCCAGCTGAAATCACTGGGCCAATGAGAGAAGTCAAAATTGTAGCACCTTAACTTATTCTATCAAGAAAGAAAAAAAATTGGAAATGTCAGTACTATTTCAAATCTCTTTCTCAACCCAAACCAAACAAACATTGAGTGCACATTTTAGAAAAGGAGTTGTGCTTTGGATTAGAGGCTGATGTAGCTAAGTGAATGTTTGTGGCATGTTGCTTCTAAAACAGTGCATTCTAGAATGTAGCAAACATTCAAGTCAATGTGTCAGGTCAAATAGTTCTATTACATTTGCTAACACTGAAGCATTGCTACTGCCTCACCTTGTTACTAGGTGTATTATTCTTCCTAGTTTGTTCCAGGATAGAAATAAACTGAAGATAGTCCGGGTTCTTCCATCTGCCCCAACCTAAGAGAAAGAAAATAAATGTGATGGAGAGGTGGGAGAGTTAAGGCCTTCAGAATGAACTTATTGCTATGCTTATTGGCAAACCTTATGCAAACATCTGGATGTTGTTGAAATAAAACTGGTATGCCAAAGATGTAGCGTACATACACATCTATTGATTTAATGAATCAGTCAAAACCATAAACAAACAGGTATATATACAGTATGCTTGCATTCAGTGAGGGAAAACATTATTTGATCCCGTTGATTTTGTAAGTTTGCCCACTGTCAAAGAAATCATCTTTAATTTTAATGGTAGGTTTAATTGAACAGTGAGACATAACAACAAAAGTCTAGAAAAATGCATGTCAAAAATTTTATAAATTGATTTGCATATTAATGAGTGAAATGCGTATTCGACCCCCTCAATCAGAAAGATTTCTGGCTCCCAGGTGTCTTTTATACAGGTAACGAGCTGAGATTAGGAGCACACACCCTTTAAAAAGGTTAAGTCAGCTATTGCAAGCTAAATGTAAGAAAATACACCGTTCTCTGTGCGTGTTGAAAAAAACAATGATATTTCTACACAGCCCTGGCTCCGTAAACTGGAACATAAATGAAGTGGCGAACACCGCTCGTATCAACAAAGCTGTAGCCCTATACTTTGCTTCACAATGCATTTCAACGTGTGATTTGCCTCCCTGGAGGACGGTGGAACAATACGGTTTGATTTGAGTTTGAAGATAGCAAGAATGACCAAACCTTTAAAAGGTTTTCGTTACCTGTATAAAAGACACCTGGGAGCCAGACATCTTTCTGATATAGGGGGTCGAATACATATTTCACTCATTAAGATACAAATTCATTTAGAATTTTTTTTACATGCATTTTATGGACTTTTTTGATCAACAGGGAATCAAATAAGGTTTCCCTCACTGTATGCACGTATACTGTATTATATGTATTCCTTTGTGTTTATGGTTTTGACTGATTCATTCAATCATTAGATGTGTATGTACGCTACATCTTTTGGACCCCAATATGCACACACACACAGTCTCACCTCTAAGACAGGCCACTCCTAGAAGGCACAACAACACAGTTCCTACGTACTGACTGTATGGCACCAGTTTACTGGTGCAGATGTAACCTGAAAAAAGAATCCAAGAGATTATGCTGACAACCCTGAATAGACGGACATTAAATTAAATGCACACCATCTTCTTTAGGCTAGGCTATTGTAATTGTAACTATAACTACTGTACATATGACACACATGGCAGGCCACAATCACAGTTGATTTTAAAAACAATTGTCCAAAAACCTGTTGGCATAGCAGGAGAACAGTGTTTGCATATGCTTACATTTCAATGTATGATTGACAAGCAGTGTCCACCTACCTTTTTTGTACAGATAGCAGAGTAGGAGAGGAGAGCTGTAGTAGGAGACTGACCACAGTGCTGAAGCCTAAGGAAAGACAAATTGCCTCTCAAAAAAATCTCCCTATTGACCATATAACCAATAAATAAACATAGCAACACTAACCCAACCAAGGATGCTGTCAGTGTGTCTTTCCAGTCCAGAAGGTTGGTAGTTCCTTCCCTGGAAAAGGTAAGACATTTTAGATGCAGTAGGTACAACGAGTTATATTTGATATAATGTAAACGGTACACTACCGGTACTCATTATAGCTCAGGAAAAAAACGCGTGTTCTCAAACGGCGTGGCTCTTAACTAGGACTGATGTAGATGTAGAAAATGGCGTACACCTATCTTTGTCACTCAACAATAAAGTGTGGAAGGGTCTTGCACAGTGAAAACAACGTTTTTGTAATGATGGTTTCAACCCCAAGATTCGGTAATCAAGTGTGTAGGTGTACCCGTATGTAGCTTTCACCTACCGTACCACCCTGTACCTGATCATAACCTTGACTCTACTTTTGCTGACTTCCTAGCTAATTGTAACCAATACCAATTAAAAGACGCAGCGTGCGTATTCATTATCAATATAACCTGAACATCCAAATACTGTAAAACGCAGTTTAACCCCGTTGCTTTACTGAGTATCGTTCATTAGACTCATTCTTGTTCATTCAACAATCCAGCAACACAACTGACGCTTCCGGGCAGCAGCGCTAGCAAGAATGACAACATAGGTAGCATATTCTACGCATTCTTCGTTAAATCGTACGATCAAAATTCGGTCGTACGTGTCAAATAATCATACCCTCCTCCCCGCTCTGCCCTCATGTCGCAACTGGTCGTGTCGACTGTGAATTCGTATCAAATTGGGCCCATAGAAGGTACGAAGCCACATCGCGCCGCCGACCATGACTCCAATACGACCACTACGGAAGCCTGTCACGGCCGTAGCTACCGTATACAAAAGTAAAAACGCTTGGGATCGAATAATTATGAATCTTTCTTTATTAAACATTTTACGTTACAGAAGTAAGAAAAAAAAAACATTGGCAGACAAATGCGTGAATACACACGCACCCACACACCAATCACCTTGCACATGAGAGATGTCAGATGGAGATCATCATACTTAATATCGGATAAACAGCTTCCACAGAACAAACTAAAGGTTCATCCTCACGACAGGAACTCCTTATCAATATGGTCTCCTCAAACAATGAAAAGAAGCAAGTTAAAAATATAAACTATGGCCTACTTCACATACAGTGCCCAAAAGCAATGCAAAAATATGACATGACGTTTATATCTGTTACATTTGCTTTCATAAAAGTGTACCGTACTGACAAAATAATCGTTTTGACAGCTGGGTGTGGATGAGAGGTGTAGGTAATCAGCCTTGACACTGTTCGAATCTGAAAACAAGACAAAAAAACTCAAATAAACTCTGCCACCCCTTTGTCTTAAATGAGAGACAGAAAAAAAATCCTAATACAGAAAAACAGTATGCAAGTCAATGCAGGATAATAGCGTTATATTATGCAACCACAGACTCTCAGGCTGACAGCAGACAAAGCAGATCAGTGACTGACAGTGTGTATAGGCCTACACACATACACACATACAGTACACACAAGTGACCTAAGGCTATGTGTGTAGCTACCCAGTCAATTCCTTGTAGACTTCATCTGCTCCTCTCGGCTTCAAATCCTGGCAAAGGTAGTAACAAAAGGCACAGTAAAATAACAAGAGGCCATGCAGTCATGTGCTGAACCAGCACTGAAAAAATGACCCCCTCATTCTCACACATGTAATGCGTATTCTGAATTAAATCAATTGTAGCCTGCTAAAGTGCAGAACAGATGTACATTTTTCAAATAAGTCTTCTGACTATATATATAAGTCTTGATAACATAAATCCTGTATTCTGAATAGCATGCATAGTTATCCCTTACAGCCGGCAGTTATAGTAACCCCCCTTACATCTGCTGAAACAAATAGCCTAATTATAATCAGTGTTACTAGTCACTGTAATATTATACCTTTCTTCAGTAGTAGTAACATATTACTTTTTCCAAAACGGTAATACTATTACAATTACTAATCCAAGTAATGATGCATTCATGCGTTACAATAACAAGATCCCCCCCCCCCTCCCCCATTATTTTGCTA
>JAODOY010030323.1:0-22434 GCA_025399855.1 Forbesichthys papilliferus | reverse complement strand
ATATATAGTAATAAATGGTCACTTTTCATGGACAATTACTCTCTCTGTTACCGTGGTAACCTACCGGTTCTCTCCCGTCCATGGCCTCCATCCACAATCTGCGGTCTTCCTCTGAAAGAGCCTGCATAGTGATCACCCCCGATCTGCATGACCGCACACAAACGCACATGCAAATATAAAAAAGAAAAACGCATATTATCTTATCACCCATCAACACGACTGACAAACATCCAGCACACATGTCAATGTGTGTGTAACTTTGGGTATTTTAAACACGGCTAGGTTATTTGATTGATGGAGGGTCTTCCAACCTGCTCCAGTATTTGACCCATTATCCCAATGAAGATGTTCACCCATTCACCCTAGAATGCACCGTACACATACTACTGTATGAGCCACATAGAAATATATACATAAGACATATATTTGATTACAACAAATAAAAATAGCAAGACCGCATCCTGTAACTGCTTGGGGTGGTCCAAACTCTGATAGGCTACATCCAAGGGCTGCCCCCTGAAAGTCGAGGAGTCGAATCAACAGTCCGTGACTGTTAGTGGTGTTTTGGTTTTGTTTCTGTCAGTGTGCATTACAATAACAGCATACAATAAAACAGACTACTTACAACGCCGCACAGCACAGGGATAACATTTTAACAAGGAATTATAAATAAGACGTAATCAAAAGCCAAAGATTTCAGAAATATATCAATAAATCTTTACTAATAAATGTTACACGATTAAAATGGGGGAGATCGTTCATGACTTTGTTTCAAGTTATCTTAACTAAGACGGTCTCTCCCATGCGCCATGGATATAATACGAACACAGTAGATTTAATGCTCAAGCGCATGTCACCATAATACGTCAGCTGAAGGAATACATAGTACACTGCCATTCAGGCCAGCACAGCACACTCATACTAAACGACTTGTTTATATTCTGGTATTGTGTCTCTCTGCATTTGTAAACACTGATGTGTTTGTCCATATACACACGCTAACTTGTATAATCACACACAAACACACTCTTAACCCTATACTTGGAAAAACAGCCTACTAGGAGTGACAACTTCAGCTGTGCTGTAGCCGACATAAAACATTCTGTCACTTCTCTCATTACCAACATTACCAAGCGAGAGGTGGAAGTAAACACAGCAGGGAGCTTCCACTCCAATACATAATACATTATGCTCCCCAGAGCAAGAATGACTCAGCAGCAACACCCGGTGGCCATTGAGCAGTCACTACAACATCTAAAATATCCCAGAACATGCAGCCTGGTGGTAATAAGAGAGGCAGAAAGACAATCCTCTCTTCCCCCCGCCCAACACCCTCAGTGGATCTACTTATGTTATGTAACTCATTTGTTTCTCCCACAGTTCATAAAGTTAGGCGTGCAAAACGTCACATCCTGCAGCTGTAATGTCTAGGGTACTGGAGGTCTAACCCATAGGGACATGTATGTGACACAAACATGTACTGTAGGTCATAAGTAGGTCAAAGATAGTATTACAGGCCCATGAATGAAAAAGGACCCACACATGCGCGCGCGCGCGCACACACACACACACACACACACACCTGTCCACAGCCTCTACATCGAAACAAAAGCGCTTCTCTATTGATTCCGTTTTCCTCCTGGTGCAGGACTTTAGCGTAAAACTTTCCTCCTCACCCTGAAAGGACAGAGATGAAGAGATACAAAAAGACCATGGATGGGGGGAGGGGAAGAGAAAGAGAGAGAGAGAGAGAGAGAGAGAGAGAGTTAGACTACAGTACATTGGAAACTGCTTTAAAGTGTGTGCTCTCTGCAATGGTTCATGCTTGCATCACATTTTAACCATTACTTTTTTACAGTGTAACCCTTAGTTAAAGAAAACCAATGCATACGATGAAAACAAATATACTAAACACTGTATGATTTTGCATTGTATACATGTCGATACATTCCAACTCATACTGTATAAGTCAAATTGTCTGTGATGTAAACTCAATGCTCAAAGCTTATGTTTTCCCACTGTGCGGTCCTATCACCAAGCCAGCACCTTACTGCTCACACAGTAATGTATGTGTAACACAGGACCAGCCTGCGGATTGACAACAATCAATAGAGATAGCTTTGAGAGCTCCTCCGAGGCAGATACTGTAGATGTTTGTTTACCCTAAAAAATAAAGTAGTTTGTTTGCTACATTAACATGGCAGAAGTCACTGCCCTAATCATCTGTGTGCTGAAACATCTAACTAATAAATTCTCAAATATAAAAGCATATAGGAAACATCAAACCGCTAGGCCTCCATGTTCTCCATCCACATGATGTGTTGTGGCACAATGGCACTTTCCATCTGTCTGTGCGACTGAATTTCTTCCTGCGCTGACTCTAAAACGAGTCACGCGTTCAACTCATCGGGGTCAGACGTGTACTTAAATAGGTCAATGTATGCCCAGCTTTAGGTGACAAACTGCTTACACATTGACACTGACATCACGACAAAGGGAATGATCAATATTGATGTGACAAATTGGTTTGAAGGCTCAAGTAGTTCTCAAACATGTTGACCCATGACCTAAATAAGAGACATTACAGTCACACCAAAGACATAACTCAACCATAAACAGTTAAGCACCACTTATTGTGCCTATTATCATCAGAATTATTATTAAAGATGGCCTGATCTTATCTGAAATACGTAAGAAAATATAGATATAGGATATAATGTATGTAATGTATCTCAAGGCACTCAACAACAGCTCCGTGTCAAAGCTACTCATCTAATTGAATGTTCTTACACATAACTGGTGAATGTCGTTTTAGACACTGTACTGGGTATAGTATCAATCCAAAGTCTCATTGGATTTTAGCATGTCTGCTAAATTAGAATCATTTAGCAGACATGCTAAATTAGAGAAGCGCCATGAGATTTCTGCCACTGGCATGTAAGCATGCGACGGTAGCAGGCAGTGCTAGCGTTAGCCTTAGTCTGGGCCGAGGCATTCAGGTCAGACGGTAGCTTGTAGCCTGGTAGCTGACTGCTGAGCTTGGCACGCTAATGAGCGGCACACACACATACTGTACACAGCACGCACGCACGCACACACACGCACGCACACACACACACACACACACACACACACACTGTACACAGCACACGCACACACACACACACACTCCGCAGCTGGGAAAGTGTGCTAATGACTTTTGGAGAGTGAAGCACAGGAGCTAACTGGGCACGTGCCAACCCTCCGTTGCCGAGCGCCAACAAGCGCACGGCAAACTGAGCTAACGCTCAAGCCACAAGAAGTGTGTGTGTGTGTAGACAGACAGTCACACAGACAGACGGACTCACCACTTTCCCCCCAGACTTCTGGTCAAACAGGACCATGGTGATCCGCTTAGGTTCTCGGTGGTACGTACAGTAATATTTCACCCATGTGGACACAAAGGACCCTGAGAGAGAGAGAGAGAGAGAGAGAGAGAGAGAGAGAGAGAGAGAGAGAGAGAGAGAGAGAGAGATTACGTCGTGGCAGGGAGACAGACAGACAGCCAGCCAGGGTTCATTCTGCAATAGTGGGAAAGCGGGTTGCCATGGGAACTGCACGCGCTTGTGCAACGTCGCCCATACATCTGAGCTGGAGACCGCGCCTGTATCTCTCCCCTATGCGCACACGTGTGTGTGTGTGTGTGTATATACACCGTGTTCACACTGCGAGACACACAATGTGTACACGGCTGTTTCAGCAGTAGAACGGTTCATCCGTGGGCCTCTAACGTGTGATCGAGGCCAACAGCTTCCACCAGGGTGAGAGGCAGTGAACTGTGAACTCAACCGGTGGCGTGTGATTGGCTGGAAAATACAGCGTTGGCTTCATTTGAATAGGCTCGTTGACGCTGGCAGCATATCGCTGCATTCTAAACCCACCGTCGCTGTGCTTATACCACTAACACATACGGTACGCCTCTACCGCAAAGGACCCGGCTACAGAAGCGCGCGTGCACACACACACACACACGCACACACAGACAGAGGTTGTGATGCAGGTACGCACGTTTCTCTTGTATAAACAGGTAGCCCTCCATGGTGTGCGGGCTGACACTCTTGTGTTCGTGAGGGTTCTCCTTCATCTTCTTCATCAGAATCTCCACCTCGGACCGAGTGCTCTCGAAGCGATTCCTTGTCTGTTCAACGCACGCACGCGCACCCACGCACACACACACACACATGAGCAAATATAGTTCAGTGCACCACCAATATTACACAAATACACGTATGGGCAGATTGTTTATTATTACTTACTACTGTATGTACCTGAGTGTTTACTGTAGCTAAAATTAAATCCTCTTTGAATGTATGTAGAAGATCTAAATGTCACTCAGCTTCAATGTATCATTTAAAGTGACTCAGGCATGTGACAGAGAGGTCATTGTGTTATATTCAGACACAATGTACTGTAGTAGTTAGTGCAACACTTGAGGTTCTGTGACCGGCAACCTTTTAACATTTGGAGAATTGTTCCGGGGACATTTTATTCTAACAGAGAGATTGGACCTTCTTCCTTCTCGTGCTACTACTGAGGTTGAGGTGGGTGACCCCCTGTATTGTATGGCATTTCACTTCAGTCTTTCAGCCAGGGAGGTCCTCACATCTTTGGGAGGAGGGGCGGGGGTGTTCACAGGTAAAATTACTGAACGACGGCCAACGCTTCCGCATTCCATTTCTGGATGTTTTTGGAAGTGTGTGTGTGTGTGTGGGGGAAGGGGGGGGGTCACTTTTTCATTCTTTATGCAAACAAGACCGACTAAGTGTTCCATGCAATTCAATGGGGAGGCCCACAGATTTCATAATGTTGCCAATTATACATTTTTGGGGGCGTTAATGGGTATTTTGAGTATATAACATTAATTCACAAGTATCTACAATCAATCGGCGGCCACAACGGGGTTTCTGCAGTGAACGTTTTTGTTGTAAATGGACTTGGGTCCAGACCGTGCATTTTAGATTTAGCCATCTGGGTGCTGCTTACATCAGCCTCTCCAGCACAATGCCGTCAGTGACACGCCCACTTAAGAGACCAGAAGCATTCCATGTTTGCTTCCATTGAAATGCATTTGTGACCCTGCACCCCTGACAACTATCAGTTTCTATTAGACAAATAGTATTTGTTTCATTTTGTTGCCCAGTGACCCTTCATTGCTCATTAAACATCCTATTGGCCAAAACATTACGGCCAGAAGCACTTTAGTACATACACGCATTTCAGTATGATGTATGTATGAACTGACATCATGTGCATGCATGTGAATGTACATTTTGTATGCTGATGGTCAGGTCGGTCTTGAAGTGATTGAAGTCTTTGGCCAGTTCGTAACCATGGTGATAGTAGGTGAACAGGCCCTGCAGGAACGCCAAGAGCTGAATAGAAACAAAGGCAGAATACAATAGTTATAGTAATGCAGTTTATTTGTATAGCACCTTTCACAGACAGCAGTCACAAAGTGCTTCACAGCATTGTCAACAAAATTAGAAACAGAAAAGATTGCAATAAACCATTAAAAGGACGAATACAAATTCATATATTCTATAGAATAGTGAAGGAACAGGCTTTGATGTATTTCAGGTACCAAGATATAATTAACCTGGAGTAAAACATTATTTATAGAAAAATACTGTATATATCTGCATCCAAACAATCATTGCTGCTCCATCAAAATAATTCCCATATCTACCATCAATTCTACATCAATTCAACATAATAAATTAAACTCAGTGAAGCCAGTTCAAATCATCTAAAGATAGTCAGACTAGTTTGAATCCTGCTGGCTTTAAGACCGAGCTAGAACTACTGCATGAAGGCTTTCACATTTAATCCCAACATGTTGCTTTTATGTATTTTGCTTTTAATTTCACTTCTTGTCAGTTCATATTATGTTTTCTACTTTGGTTTTCTTTGAAGGAAACAGCATGTGCGTGGCAGAGCTGCCCACATCATTCTTTCTGGCTAGAACAGTGTACGAAATTATGACCTTTGCCTGAACTTGGTACAAAAAGAGGAGAGACTCACTTAACCAAGAAAACAAAGTTGAGCTTGTGTGCAAGTGTTTCTGGAGAGAGACCGGGCTTTGATAAAGAATAACTTGTGTTATAATAATTATAATAAATGTAGAGGGTAAAGAAGCAATCTTACAGGCTCAACAAAGTCAAACATCTTTCTTTCTTGGACCTCCTGAACCTTGAACACATACTCCAAAGAAACTTCATAGAAATGCTGCCGAACGTTGTCCACCTGGTTATCCGCCTGGAGCACAAAAAGGTTGATTGATTATGAATAGGCCCACAGTAAGATATGTTCATTTGTAGAGACGCTATGTATATGCACACACACAAACATACACACAGACCTCATGTAGATGGGACTCTTTCTTCTTTGCTGAAAGGCTAAGGTGCTTCTCCAGTACTGCACAGTACTTTTCTGTCTCTTTATCATATTTTTTCCTAGCTTCCTGTAAAAAAAAAAGAACACAACATTACTAACTATTTCATTCAGACACAGACCACAACTAACGTGGTACCCATAAACCAATACACCAAACTCTACAAGGTAAATACAGTATGGTATATCCAGAAGATTCCAGTTTCCCCACCATAAAGAGCAGTTATTGGATTACTACTGACACCTGCTGGCCTACAGTAGCAACTGTGTTAAAACTAAAATAGCTCAATTTGTAGCAACCATTGAAATCTCCATCAATGTGCATAAATGTTCTCATGCCAATTTTACCATTAATTACATTTGGTGGAGCTTTAATTGAAAGTTCTTTCCATTAATGTACAATTTTCAGTGGCCTATTTCCCTCTGATCTTAAATAAACAATTGAATATTCCTTGACTGAATGCTCCTCATTTTAACAATCTCTTCCATAACAATATCCATAACCCCAAATTGAACTAGAACTGAACATCCTAGGCTTTCTGGAAAAGAAGCACGGCACATTTCATTTTAATAGGATATTTGTAAACCCATAGAACAGGACACTTCACAGCACAGCTCATATCTCCAGGAATCCAATATACTTTATGAGAGCCAACCAGGGATTACAGCTAGCACTGTAATAATGGAAAGTTTCATTAGAGCCAAGCTGTCAGCAAGACAGAGAGACTGTCGGCTGACGAATGACAGACAAGTATGTTGTCAGAGAGAAACCAACAAAATACAAGAGCTTATCTTACTAGTAGTAGCCTATGCCATGTTGCCATGTATGTGTATACTGCACACACACATACAGACAAGGAAACAACAGCAGGGAATGTGTGACTCAGATGGGGAGCAGCCAGGATGGGCCGTTTCCTCCATCTCCCCTGGTGCTGCTACAGCACACCTGCTCCCGGTGGTGACGTCGCTCCATTACACCATCATATCAATGTCAGCGATCTAACAGCGAAGCTGAAACTAATTGTGTTAGTGGGAATCTGGCCGATGATTACTGTGTTAATGTGACTTCCTCCAACACTGAAAAATGAAAAACCTTAATCCTGCCTTAATCCTTAGCCCTCTCTCAAACTGTGTATAGTCGCTGCTTAATGTATTAACTTCCTATTTATTGATAGGTTCATGACGGAAGCATCTACTGCAACTATTGATAATGAATGTTTTTAATGTAAGAATATTTGGAATCATATGGCAGTGATTCAAATGTAAAATTTCAATAATTTAATCTCTAGACATGTTTCGAGTCTTCTAATAAACATATGTACAGTAACATCAAATGTACTGACTTCAGATCATTTTCAGTTAACAGAGGACAGTTATTTGTGTAGAACTAATGAAGGATAGTTATTTGTGTGGAACAAACAGGCCGTGGATGATTTTGCTGGTGTGTGTTTTCACACAATACATGACACACTCATTTCCATTATCGACAGGAAGTACTATTCTCAGGGTGAAAGGACCACACACACACGCACACACACAGCTGCTGAAGGCATCAGAGATGATGAGCATTCCTCTAAACAACAAGGCGTCTGTGCCAAGCCGCTGCCTAGCTCTGTCTCCAGGCCGACTATCAGAAAGACATCTCTCTGTTGAGACTCCCTTTATAAGAGATCTTGTCATGGTTCCCTGAGGAGAAGTAAACTGCTGCCCATATGTTTGACCATAAGAACATTATTCTTTATGTCCATGTCTCTCCATGGAAAAAAAAGGCATAATAATGACATGGGATGCTACATACTCAAGTAGTTACAAAAAGTAGACCCTCTTAAAATCTTAATCAATATGTAGTCTAGCCTATTGTACTTTCAGTCTAGTTATCCTTCATTGTGCCAATAATTAATCAAACGCTGTTTTCTAGACGACTGAATCCTTTCAGATGTTAACACAAGTAATAGCAGCAAAACCAAGCCATTCGTTTAAATGTAATGCTATTAGCACTGTTGGCCAGATGGTGGAAGCATAATACCATTGTTGTAAGACTAAAATAAAGAACCAAAAAGTTAATTTCAAAAAGTATGCATGGCTCGAAAGCAGCTCAACAGAAAATGTAAAGTGCCTGTCATATAGTGATTGACTCATAGGACATCTCTAATAAACATGTGCATCCACCACATATCACAGGCTATTTCTGTATGCCTGAAGTCTGTGTTTGAGACAACGGTTATCAAGGTGAAAATAAATTACCACTTTTTCCATCCAGACATACCAATGGTATAGAAATTAAACTGCATCACTTGCATCAAAGGAACCATTGTCTACATCAGCGGTACCCAAACTTTTGAAGCCAGAAAGCCCTTCATATTTGGATAATGTTGACACACCACCCACACACACAAACACAAAAAAAAAAAGCGCACCGTACTATTTTTATAACACATTTAGTTAATCCTGCACATATGCATAATTATTAAAAACAATGACTTTCATTACACAAACAGCGATCTACTGTCGAATAAACAAACCACGCCCTCGTTTTGGCCAAGTCAATGCATAGCACGGCTCGCCTAGCCGATTCCATTTGTCTGCAAAAATGTGTGAATTAAATTCAAGATTTGGGACTCCTGTTGAAGGCTACACAGAGAGCAATGGTCCAGCAGAACTGCCGTAGGCCTATAGTGCCTTCAAATAGGTCACGTCCTAGACCAGAAGAATACAGTAGATTTCCTATTGACTCGACTTGCAGAGAGTGGCCTACCGTAAGCCTAATTATTTCTCAAGCAATCAACATGTATTCAGAAAACGGGATCAAGTCTACATTGAGTAGACTAACAGTTATATAAGTAATATTATGCAGTTAACTGAGATTGTAATACAAAATAAATGCATTTAAACTAGAAAATCTAAAATGTATTTATATGTATAATTAATTTACTTTTTGATCCCGCCATTATATATTTTATCTCGCGCACCGCCTAGTGGTAGCCTGGACACCCCTGGGTTTGGGAAACAATGGTCTACATCATATATTAATTTTGCATAGTTCTAACAGCAATGCTACTAGCAGTTGTTTGACTATGGTTATGCTTAAAAAGTATAACGGCATATGTACATTTATTATTAGGACAACCTCTTGAGATGAACCATCTCATTTTCAAGAGGGTCCTAAACAGACAAAATTACAATACATAATGAAACAACAGTTACATTCTTACAAACAGACAAGCATCTCAATCACAGTTAATGAAAAGCACAATACCAGTTTACTGGAGGCTCTAGGAAATATCAGGAGGTTGCTTCATAATCTATATACATCTGCACATACAGCCAGATACACCCTGAATTTCATCACAGCCACATAGCTAGGGAAAGCATTTTATGTGATATTGTAAAATGTCAGGAGCATTACAATTGGCCTAGTTTTATAGTTGCAAAATGGCTCTATTTCATGATTACTGTTTAACATATAGGCCTACTGACAGCTGGTGGTCTGTACCTAAACCACAGCCTTACTTCTCAATGTTATAAATAGGTTTCGTAGAACAGTTTATCTACAGATGTTTGCACAAACATGTGGTTCTCTTTTTTGCAGCGGTCTTACAAACACTACCCAAAGGCTAAATATACCCACGCATCATGAGACGAATTAGGTAGCGTGCTGAAAGAGGAAGACAGTGCTCCCCAGGATCAAGGGGGCAAATGAATTTTGCAAACCAGAACAAGCACGCTTAGCACACAAATGTACAAGCTAGAACTACACCGCAGCGATGTTGGAGCAACTGCTTAGCAACAGAAATCGCAAGGTCACTGGTTGACTCTTTGGTGTAGCCGCTGGACCGACTGCCAATAGCAACTGAAACTCAACGCTCTATCAATTACTTCTAGGGATTCCATTTTTGAATCAGCAGAGAGGCCATACAGTATACATTTGAAGCGTTCCAACAATTAGAATCTATGGAAAAGGCTATCAGGCTTTTTGCAAAGCAATATCAATATAAAAAACACAAAAACCTAATAACAGTGTGAACATTTTTTTTTTTTTAACTGTTTACTGTTTGCATTTCAACATGATACCTCCAGATCACGGCAAATGTATTTGCAGTGTTGCTCGCCTGCTCTGTTTCCTATGAATCCTTCGGCTTCTCTTCTTAATTAAATTTTGAATTAACAAAAGCCATCGACTACTAGATTGTGGCATCTGTGTTGTGTTTCACTCTCTTCTACTAGCTGTCAGTAATAGTCCCACAACTTTCTTGTTCCAGAAGGTACCTGAAAGGGCATCCACGCACAATCGCGACGTCAGAAATGTTAATTGGCTGACGCAAGACGACCCCCAGTCTATCTTAAAGCAACAGAAGTCAACATAATACACAAAGAACATTGATCAAGTTCATTTATTTGTTGCCCGCAGAGTAACCCTCAACATGACTGTTGACTCCTACCTTGGCCGCGCTGATCTGTTCCTTCCTGAAGCGCTCCAAAGGCATGATCAGTACATCGTTGGCGTTTTCAATCTGGAGACAGACCCAACACACACAAGCAGCACCGATGCCATTAACGAGAGAAGTCTGAGCACAGGCACTCAATCAATAACATGGGTGTGCCTTCTGTGAAACTGCACTGCGCCTAACATCTGTCCATAGTGGAGCCAAAGCTTAATGGTACGGTACAGTTAAACAGTTGAATTGCTCCTTATATTGTGTATACAGTAGGCCTCCTTCCACACTTGCTTACAGAGAGGCCTATGTAGGGCTCAAACACAGATTATCTGGGGTCAAACACCCAGACCACTTAGACACTATGGTGTCCTCCTTCTGTGTGTTTTATATACATCTATCATTTTGATGTTTCTTATAGCTGTGACATGACCATACAAGTGACCTGGACCTCATTTTCCCCAATAATTTCTTACAGAAGTCTAATTAAGCAAACCAGTGTAGAAAGCAATTTAATTTGTCATTTTATTGTATTGCTTTGATTTGATGTATAAACATTTATTCTGAAGGTGATTTAAACCTACACAGCAGGTCTATGCTGTACAAGTAATCAGAGGTCGCGCCAAAAATATTCTATCATTGACTGGATATTTTTAACAATGACAGATTGAGAGATTACACTAAGGGGAATTACTTCATTAGTCTTCATGGTCTTTAAATGCAAGTTGAATCAAACTACGCTGCGATCATCACTACAGCGAGTGTTTGTAATAGGCACACTCATTTTTTAAAAGAGGCCATTCCAATGGAATCCTATTTTGAGAACTCAAAAAAGGCGCAGACACCACCCCTCGCTAAGGTGCAGTGATGCGAGTCAAGCGGCTGGCAACTCTGAAGCCGGTTGTAAACAAAGGCACTAATACAGTACTGAGGTAGGGAATTTTATCTAACAAGCGTGGAACAATACAAAGCCAGACCAAGGCATCTGTTCCATAAAGTGTCCTGTTTTCCATGTGTTTTGTTAGCTAGCGTGTTGGTGTATCATATATGCATTTGGTTAAATTGACAACAGACTACACAATTCTGCCCCACAAATCTTCTGATCACCAGCCACTACATGTTATACAGTCTATCTATGTTCCACATATTTCAGTTTAACCTGTGCAGATTAGTAGCCAATATTTTCATTTTCTGTGTGGCATAATATTAGTAGTCAACAAGGGAGACACAAAGTAAGGTAGAATAAACATTTTTAATTTCTCACCAAGATACTTTTTACAGTATGCGATGCCTGCAAGGCACGTAATCAAAACCAAGACAACATGCGGTAAAGTCTGGCTGTGAATTATAACAACTTACTGCCCCTACAATATCACTGAAAAGGCTAAGCTAATAAAGCTACATATGGTTTTATTTTAAATCAATCTGATTCTGTCCTGCTAAACCGATGCTGTTTTAATCAAGTGTAATCAAGACGAACGCGAAACAAAGAGACAGTTAATAATAATGAAAAATCGGAAAATGTTCAACCCTGCCCGTCAAAATGAAGGACAACGATAAAGTCTAGCGCAACCACTGCAAGTTATTACATGAACGTTGTACAGGTCTATACAGCATCACATACCATCCTCGTTCTCTCATCCTCCAGGTTCTGTAGGACTCCTGCAAACTCCTGAAGAGACTTGGCTGCACACACAAACACGCACACACAGAGAAAGACAAGGCAATACAGTTAGGATGTATGTGTTTACGTATGTGTGTGTGTGTGTGGCCTTCTTGGCCTTCTTAAACTTTCTACCATTCAAAACCCATAACACAGCAGACTAATTGACTAAAAATGAGAGCACACGTCTTGCTTTCAGTGCTTTCTATCAGCGCAAGCTAGGTCCTGCTCTATAGCCCATCATGCCAAACATGACTGCATTGTTTCAACTCAGAGTTTCCACTTCAGTTTGTCTCTGTTTGTGTTCAGCACTTTCTCCAGACACACTACACGCACACACAGTACGCACTGCATGTAAACACTGTACAGACACACACTCACACAGTGGACTATGCCTCTTGTCCAAGAACAAATTAATTAAATTACTCTCTCTAACACACACACACACACACACACACACGTGCCAGAGAATTGTTAGTTAGTTTCAGCTGTAAAAATGGCCAATGAATCATAGAACTATGGCAGGAATGCATTCAAAGTAGATCAACCTTTTTATATGCAATCGCTCATAAAATCTAATAAGACCTTATCACATGTACTGGCTCATTCCAATATAACTAATAACCTGAAGTTACCTAACTAGTCTTAGTAAGGTTTAACTGGATAGTCTTGAAAAACATGAAATCAAACACATGTAAAGATGACGAATTAATAAAGAATTCAGTTTTTACAATATAAGACAATGTAAATGAACCAGCCTTTTGTGACAGAGGGTTGTATTAAAAAGATGGACACCTCTCATTGGCATTTCTATCTACATCATGCAAAAACGGAAATATCCATATTCACATAATGTACAACTATGCATACTAGTATACAGAAACTGAATGTACAGTATGTGTGGATTACAATCACATCAACACTGACTGGACCAACGTGAATCTCCTATGATAACCACACATGGCAGTTGGATGGTTGGGCGGTGCACCTAGCGCTGCAAGCTGCGTGGTACAGATAGCTAGGTTAGCTAAGCAGCAAGGTCAGCTACAGTAATTGCACAGACACAGCATGATATATACATAGCACTAAATAAGGTAATGGCATCCATCACCACGTTGCCCTACAGGAGTGTGAGCCTGTTTACTGTGTAGTCGCTGACGCATGTAAACCATACATCTATTGCAATCGTTTCATTTGCTTACTGTGAACTGGATGATCTTTTGCGATAGACAACAGGGAACCCATTCAAGCAGAACATTGCTAAACACATTTAAACTTACCAAACCTACAGTACTAAAAGGTTATACCACTTTTAGCATGCATGCATGCCATGCATACTGGAATTGCATGTGGTTAACAGTTGAGTTACATCAGCTATGACATTATATGCACTAAATATACATAAGTGTACTGTACTTCACCACTGCAATGAGACCACTTACAGAAACGTAATGTTTCAGTTTGCAGCAGTTTGAGTTATGTGATTGATACTTTTTAAAGACATGGTAATAATAATCATATTGATTACTATAAGAGTAGACACAGGCAGTAGTCATTATTGTTTTATTAGGCCTATAAGCTATCCGTGATAAACAAACACAAACCGGGTGAAAATGAACTGTTATTGAAGTAATGTGTTCTGTTTGAGTAGTGGTAATTCATATAATGCCAATCTTTAGTATATTTGATTATTTCCTGGTGTAAATGTGTGTGTTGGACTTCTCTGGCATGCATTCACCTATGCAGATCTCATCATCTGTCTCTGCGTCTCCGATACACTGGAACTTGAACTCATTCAGAGATTCAGCAAACTTCCTTTTAGCTGTGGAAAGATCTGGAAAAAATAGAAAAATTGTGTAAATGTATTTGAGGCATATTTACGATAACACATCTAACAAGTTGCACATCATATATAATCTAATATTGAATTACAGAAATGTCTGAGTGTGAAGCAATGTTTGCAAACATTAAAGTCATGTGTGCCTTTGATCTCTGTAAACTGAAAATGTATAATGTAAGATAACATGCAATATGTCCTCCTCAGTAGCATACCTGTAATGTTGCTAAATTATATAAACAGGAGAAATACCCACGTTGGTGGTCTTCAAGTGACTTTAACAGCACAACAGCTAACGTCACCTACTAAAGCATGGGTGACCTACCCTTAAACAAGGTCCCACAGGACAGATCAGGTGGGGAAGGAGAGAAAGCAAGGGGGATATAGAAGATTAAGAATAGAAATAGTGGTCGTTCCCGTGGAATTCCCATACATGCCAGAAACTGGCACTACTTCTCCAAATAGCATTTTGAAACTATAGACTAGGGATGGCGCCGATACGATACTGAGATCGGAAATCGGTCCGATACTGACTTAAATAGCTGGATTGGTATCGGTGACAATTGGACAGTTGTAACCGATCCATGGGGCTAATCCAATTATATTAATTTATACGCCTACTGTCAAGAATCAGCCATGTCTAACCTACCCAGGCCACACTATCAGCAGCAGGTTTATAAAATGCATCTAAGTCCTAAAATAGAGATTGTTACTTTGCAACTAAATTTAAAACTTTAACACTGGAATCGGATCGGTACTCAGTATCGGTTGATACCCAAAGTGCCGGTATCTGTATCGGTATCGGGACAGAAAAAACTGGATCGTGTCATCCCTACTATAAACTGGAATAATAAGTGGAACGCAGAGAGAGATTGAAAGGAGAAAGGGTTGAAAGAGGAGTCAGAGAGGACACAAGGAGGAGGGGAGCAAGAAAGAAGAAGGTGAATTGCTTGCTTGCCATGCTTGTGTAAATACCACAGGTCCTTCATGCAGATCTTTGTGTGTGGAAATATCTGCTGGCGCTGCCAGTCAGAATGAAACACAGGCCTTGCAGCCTAGCATGTGTATAGTCATACACATGCAGTGTTTTAGACACCTTCTTACAATAAAGTGATTTATTGAAGTAAGCAATGTTGGAGAAAGACTGTTGATATTTGTACTCAACATCAAAACATATAGGCCTACACATCTCCCATCAGAAGCTCCATCCCTGACATTGAACACACATGGCCAAGACTGGAATAATGTTTGTAGTGCAGACCGCAATTTGTATGTGTTCCCGTTTACAGAGCCAGATTCTATTACAGAGCCAGATTATTTTACAAATCACAGCTAACATGATGTGAGAATATATTCGCTGAAATTTGCTTAGCTCACCTTTAAAGAGGAAACATCTTGCTCGGCTTACATGTACAGTAGGCCTGGCATGTTTGAAATCAAGCACATCACCTCTCGACTGGAGGTCGGCCACTCTAACCACTACCACAAGACTGAGAGTAGACCACCGAAACAGAATATTTTATATCCCGTTAGCCAGCTAGTCATCTACACCAAAGGTGTCCAAGAGCTTCCCGTTAGCCAGTCACCTACACCAACAGTGTCCAAGAGCTTACATTTAGCCAGCTAGTGTTCTCGCAGAGCCAGTCTTTACTAAATACTGGGACACATCCTTAACTGCCCAGTGCTGCAGTGCGGCAGATGATATATTAGTTTGCAGGACTGTACATACAGTACAGTATGATTAACAAGTACAATATGATTACTGCTTAAAATAAATAGAAATACTAAAAAGTAAAGCACTGCACTTGTGTAGTGCTAGAATTACGTTTAGTATTGTGCCGATGAAAATCTACTACCCACTTCTTGATAGTGCTGCTAACAGCAGATGCTTACAGGGGTGCTTGAGAACAGCATGGCTATGCTGGTCTACCAGCTAGCCCAGCAATGTACCAGTACTAACCAGTATTAACCAGCCTGGACCAGCATTACACCGGCACTAACCAGTATGAACCAGTCTGGACCAGAATTACACCAGCACTAACCAGTATGAACCAGCCTGGATCACATGGAATTCATGCTGGTTTATGCTTTTTTTATTTCAGTAGGGATACTTATCAGATATTCAGCACCAACTGCATGTGATATGGAATTATACTAATGAACGAAAGAGGCTGAGACCAGCCAGCTAGTCACCTACACAAACTGTGTCCAAGAGCTTCCTGCTAGCCATATACTGTAGCCTACACGTTATAAGCATCACAAATATGCTAATTTAATTTAAATCAGAAGAATACACATAAAAAAGCTAAATCTACCGCCTGAAATGTCACCTGCATACACACAGCTGCATTTACATGGACCCTATAATTCCAATTGGAATCGGGTTTAAAGCCCAACCCGAAAGAAAATGCTCCATATAAACACTATGATTAGAAGAGAAACGGCTAAGCTGATTGAAATTTAATTTCGAAGCAGAGAGGTAGTATAACCTGTTCCGTGACTCCCACCATGTAAACCATGTACCATGTAAACGGTTAAACCTGATTACTTCCTGGTTGCGTTCTAATGCGCATGCTTCATCTTACGTTTTGAATGATGCCGGTAAACTTTTCTGCACAGCCACTGTACAAAGCATATAGGAATTGTAGGCTACAAAGTCTAGACCAAACAATTGCGATGCGCGCAAATAAGTGAATGAGTTAGTACGGTTAGTACGTCATTCAAAGCCGTAACCTACATTTCACCACCAGTCACACAAATAGCTTCACTCTCCGACATATCTACAACTAGAAGCTAGCCGGATTTAGCCATTTGCTAGCAGGACACGTTACATTATGAGATAGACAACTTGTGCATGTTTAACATTAATTCCGGTAAGTTGCGACGGAACATGTAAACACCAGACCCGATTAGGTGACATCCCATGTAAACACAAACCCTCAATCGGAAAGATTCCATTCGGAAAGACAAAAAAAGTGTCCATGTAAACCCAGCTACTGTAGGCCTACATGCAAAACAAAATTGTTCAGACGGATAAGGATATTATTTCCTGTCATCATGGTTAGAGGTCCGTGTGCTTTGACAGGATGAAAGAACTATTTAGCAACAGCGGACATTTACAGTAGAGTACGCACACAGCCCCCCCCCCCCTCCCTCCCCCTCCACCCCCACCCCCACCACACACACACACACACACACAGAAAGTGTGACCCACACACACACACACACACAGATAGTGTGTGGGAGAGGTCTGACTTTTCCATGGCAGAGCCGTCAGGCGGCAGAGTGAAGCTGTCATGTTTGGTAGCAGCCTGCCCTGCACCTCCCATGTCTCCCACCACTCTTGTTCTCCTATTGGCAGGGAGGTTTCACTGCTTCTATGTGTGTTTATGTTCCCAAAGGAGAAATAGCCCGTTTCATTACTTCAGAATTAGTGCTTGGTCACTCTAACAGTGTGACAGAGAAGAAAACCCCTCACTTCAGATAACTGATATTTAATACATGGGCCGACAAGACATACTGTGTGACTTCATATTTTCCACAACTTCCTGAAGCAGTATTTATGCACACTTCAATCATGTACAGTGGTTCTTAAAAATATATCTCTCCTAATCCTAAACTCTCTTTTCTTAATTGACATGATTGTAGTACCATTGTCTGTTTTCCTTAACAGAGGAAGAAGAACGCAAACTAATTGTAAACAGTTATGTGGTCAAGTCAGTAAAATAGCCAAGTCCATCGTGACTACAGCACGAAACAACACAATGTACACCAGCCGCCTCCATCGCACTAACCTCTTATAGAGAGCGTTAAGAGTGACGCAAATAACACTGAAATCTGCTTTTGAGCTTTGTCACCGAGTTTGTCTGGTGGAGTTCTGCACCGCAACTAAGCACTATTGTTTTGAGGGTGAGATGATGCACCTCCATTTCTCCTGCATCTGTGTCAGCCAGTGTAACCAAAGATTTTAGAATACATTATATTAGACTAATGTTTTCCTTAACAGACTGTAAGTGCTACAACATGGTTGCCTCATCTTTAGCCTTATTTCTAGCCTTTATCTCTAGCCCATAGCCATCCACTCAACAAAAAGACGCATGGCTTAATAGGCAAACTCTTACACAGGACTGGGCAAGGTGAAACAGTAAGTCATTTTAAATCGAAACCACATTTTGGCCAGTTTAACACCCTCCAAGTAAACAAAAGCTACTCTATGCAACAACAGTCCAGTGGAGCGCTCTAATAGGATTTATAGTTATTTCCACTAGTTTAGTTCTTCTTTTTATTGAATAGTGACAAAAGTACAGTTGCTAAGAGGTTTAACTAACACTGAATGATTAAACACAAACATATGACCAGTATAATAAACCAGCGCATTAAAGTTGAAAACAGTGAGTCAGCCTACTTCAATGGTTTAATGATTAAACAATGAAGTATGACAACTCATTTTGCACAAAAAGCAATACAGTGACATACTTCAGGGTCAGAAAATCATGGTCAGGAGTAAGTGATTACAAATTCCTTTTAAATCTGTAATCAATTATGTTACCAGCACAAATAGTAATTAAATTACAGGTTTTGAAACATAAGATGAGTACTGTAGGTTAGTTCTAGATTAACTACATTTATATAATTTAATGTAGACGGGTTGCAGAGAAAATTGTGCATGAAACAATTGTGCCAACCCACCTGAACAACATACACTCACAAAAACAAAAATACAGTATGGCGAAACATTTGTTGGATGGCATTTCAAAGAACAATCCAAAAGTAATCAGTATTACTGAGTTTAAGCAATCCAAAGGTTCATTAACGGTTAATTGTCGTCAGGTGCATAATTAGGGATTACATTACCAAACCCTGCGTTTAATAAGCTAGATACGATGTCAGAATATTCCAGAGCTCTTTAACAAAACAATGTCTTATCAAAGTAGTGAATGCATCAATAACATCGTGATAATTAAATTAGATGGACTGCCTCCTCTCCCGATATGTTTTGTAGTTGTTAGTGTTATTAAAATCATGCAAGAGGGGAAAGGAAAGATAACAAACATTTTCTAAATGCTTTATTAAATCACACTATCTATGAAAGAATACATGACTGGCGTCTCAGAGAATGAACACGTGGAATGCTGGCACTGAAGTGAGTGCATGTGCTAAAGATATGTGTCGCATCTCCTCGTCCTCTCATCGCTCTTCGACCTCACTTGAACTACAGAATTTCGACCATTCTTCCTCCATACCACTTTGATTCTTCCTGAGCATGCGACACGCACGCACGCACGCACGCACGCACGCACGCACGCACGCACGCACGCACACACATGAAAGGTGCAATGCCAAACTAGACCTGTGCGGTATACCGTTTCATCTGGTATAGGCCTAATGGTTTTAATTTCCCATACGGTGTACATTTTTCACATACCACCATACCGTAGCACAACTGAAACAACAGCTTTAATGCATAGATGCTATAATGCTACGGAATGCTGTTAAGGGTGTACTATTGAGTGGGGACCCATTAACTGAGCTGTACCCTTCTTACAAACAAACAATTAACTTTATAACACAATTAATTACCAACAACTTACTATTTAACATGACAAACAATGGCACACACACAACAATATGCAACAGCAATAATTGTACATAAAATGACATGGCCGAACGGCATACTGGGCACGTTCGCTAGCTAGGCAGGTAGACTACGTAATGTTAGAGTAACAGTTTAACAGCTAGTAGAGTCTCTTTAGTGACTCGCTAGAATTTATGTGTCGGTCACTGTAGAAAAGCAGGTGACTGTAGGCCTACGTGTTTCAATGTTGTTGTGATATTTGGAGAGCAGTATTTTCGCTCTGTTAAGAAGACATGCCTTGAATCCAGTGTTTAATTTAATTTATCTAACACTTACAGCTGCTTAAAAAACTTTATTGTAATCTGTCCTCATTCCCATTTACATTATGCTACTGCATCTGATTCTGGTACTGTGGAGCCAACTCCTTCAACATATTGAAATTTAAATGTTTTGATATTAAATCCTGAAAGCTGCAAAGCTATAAAAGGCATGAAGAGAGAGACAGAGAGAGAATAAAAAAATACTGTAAAATACTGTGAAACTGGTAAAAAATACAGTGAAATCTATTTTTGCTCAAACCACATAGCCGTATACCAAACCTAGTTGTTCAATTGACTACTGAGAATCCAATGAACAAACATATGTGCACATGCACACATTGTCAACAATGCTTCCTGCTGTAACAACCTATTTAAGGTAAGGTAAACCCTAAAGGTATAGTCAGCTATTGCAAGCTAAATGTTAGCTAATGCACTTTCAGTGCCGTTTGCCGCAGTTTACCGTTCTCTGTGCGTGTTGAAAAAATAACCTGATACATCTATATAGCCCTGGCTCCTTAAATACTGTAAATTGAGATAACAGTAACAAAAGGGACTGACCTCACAAGAGAGGGGCAGTAGTGTGTATTCAACATACCTCCACATGACTTTGACCACAATGTTTAAAAGACAGAGAAACTGTTTTACACCGTTGTCTATGATGCTGTAAAAGGCACTACTGTAACTCTCTATCTGAATCAGACAGTCAGTATACACTGCTACACAAAGGGATTCTGCACAAGAGCTGTTATGTGGTGACACACACACACACACACACACACACACACACACACACACACACACACAATGAATGGGCCTGTGTTAATACCAACAGGAAATCCAGCAGTAGCTACTGTAGCTAGCTTGTTCCACAACGCATTAGAACAATCACGTGTACATGAACATGAACATGCACACACACACACACACACACACACAAAGAGTACATTTGCGTCTCCTAATCAAATTCTTAACTTGACCCATATTTCAGATGCAGAACATCAGTCAAGAAGATAACGGATGGGGCCTCATTAGCGAGCGCAACGTTAAAGTGTACGCAGCCAGACTGCAGATAGCGCACTCTCTGCCATTGTATTTTACGTTGGATGTACTAAACTTGTGGCTGATCACGTAATCAGCGCTTGGCACCGCCCTCTAATCTTGGAGCAGACACTGTGAGTAGTCTGGTCTATGTTGCAGCCATATTCATAAATTGCGGCGCAATGGAACAGCAGACTCAGAAAAAGAAAATACGTTTAACGGTCATGAAGTAAACCTTGTCTATATGCATCGACAAACTTAGAGATTACAATAGTAATTCATCCACAAAAAAGGTGTCTATTTCTCAATATGTGTTCTTTTTTGTTATGGCATTCTAGAGGATTTGTGAAACATCATCATTCACAGCCAAGAACATATAAAACACTCGGAAGTGTTATTAATTAACGGTTTTACCAAGGATGCATCCAGTGACTTGTGACTGGTGACTTGTGTGTGAACTTGTCAGCGGAATATCCCAGAATGCATTTCGAATCAACAAGGGCCAATGGCCATCTTTCCTGATACCATCGTGATCTCGCAAGCTTTAAGTTTCACTTTTCCGCGAGAATCAGTCTGCAGAGCTTGGAAATCAAGGTGATTCAGGCCGGTAAACTTCGTGTCTTTGCCAATCAGAGTTGTAGTTTAGCTTCGGGCGTGGTTCAGGTGTGACGTAGGTGATTTGAAACAACTGGAGTCTTAAACCTAGAGATAATACAATATAGCATTGTTTTTATTAGAAGAGCAAAGGCTTTTCTCAATAGAAAATATGTTTACGCATAGCTCCCGCTCTGCATTCTCTACTGCAAGAGTGGATAACAACAGACTGCTGGTTCACAGGTTCGTCCAATCACATGCAAATTATCTTTTTGAAAGCGCCTGCCCTCTTGAATCCGATTTAATAATAATAAAAATATATTTTATTTGGGACACCTTTCTAAACACTTAAGGACATCCTACATTGCAAATACATAGGTATAGAACATTTTTAGAACAGTTGGCTGAAATAAACATAGTATAGTAATAAACATTTGATCTGAGAAATATATAGAAAATAAAACAATTAGGTGAGAGTGGAACAAAGGGTCAAAGGTCATAGGCAACCTTTAACAGGTGGGTTTTGAGGAGCTTAGCAAACGAGG